>PPOP03000016.1:0-197293 GCA_003708535.3 Kazachstania bromeliacearum | reverse complement strand
GCACGTTCATGCACGAAAAAATTGCTTTTTTTTTTAAAAAATGAACATTATTCCACGGTTTTTTTATTCTCCTATTAGTGATACAAATACGTCTATAACAATAGATATATAGATATTTAGATATATACTACCATGAGCTTGGATCTATATCTGCTCCCCTGGGTCTAAACTCAATTCGGTATATACCGTAGCTTAGCCCGTCATGTGGTTCATTATCCACCCAATTTCTTGATCTGAGACCAAATCTTTTGACCCCTTCATAATTTTGTAATGTGTCTAATAGTAATATCGTTACCAGTAAATCAAATTCAGTGTTCAAATCCAATTTACCAATGACGTTGTCCATATTATCTATGTTGGCAGATGTTCTTTGCAAATTTGCATCAGCAGAGAATGCACCAACGTGTTGTAATACCAATAAGGGATCAGAATCATCTGTATATATATCTGTACCCCAAATCTCTACATTATTCAATCTGGTAGACCCATTTTGTAAGAAATCTTTTACTTGTTCACCAGATACCCGTATCGTTACCAACCCATTGATCAATTCTCTAGGGAATGCTGGTAAGAAAGGTTGTAAAGTAGTGACCACATTACTGTCCGTCAAGGGTAAAGTCACTTTAGCTGTCTGTGTTGGATGATAATCCAACAATGCTACATGTTTGGGAGCACTTTTATATTTATCTTTAGTGTACTTAAGAATGGGTAACGAATCCACTTTACCCTCATTCTTATCTGAACCACTCAATGATCCCACTATAGGGTCACTCTCTGTATCACCTTGTGGGACCTGTACATGTTCCTCTTGTCCAACATCAGCTGTAGTCAACTCATCTGTGTCACCCTTAGCCTTTCTACTGGAATCTAGTATGGTCTTCTGTAAGTTGTAGATCTGTGATTGTCTCTGACGGTACACTTCGTTTGGATCGTACGTGTTATCTGTGGATGCCATGTAAGGTTGCGAGCCTGCGGTACTCATTACACACTGTTGTTCCAATCCTGGGACAGCCTCGAGAGAATTTCACTGGGTCGATAAAACTATTCCCTATTTTCATTGTGGCTTTCAATTTCCGAGCCCAAAAGTGACTGCGCTGGGACACCCATCCACCGCGCGGAATCCACCTCGAGTTTTTTGCGTTGGCTATTTTTATATTTTCCAAGTGAAATAATTTCCGCTTTGGGAAACACGGCCCGCGTTCCACTGTCTCCAGACAGACTCTAGGCAGAGGAAGTTCCCTTGCGGGTTCGTTTCAGTCTAGGATCTCTGCCCAGTGGGGGATTACCCCCAGTAGGAAGTCCGCCTTGCACACACTCTCTCCCGGGCTGGAACACTTCCTTCCACACGCACGCACACACTCTCTGCCAGACGGAACACCACCTCTCCAGAGTGTGGACGGGACTACCACTGCTGGTGTTGTCCAGACCACGATGAAATATTTGCAACTGAAGTACTTTAGTAGTTAGCATTCTATATTTCAATCTTGCTTCCATAATAAGACAGATAAACACATATATTCAATCCCAACGAAAAATGGCCGGTTTAAAAGACGTTGTCACTCGTGAATACACCATCAACATGCACAAGAGAGTATGTATACTTTTGAAAGATTAGATGAGAAGAGATTCTGTGGATTTTTCATATGAACAAATAGAAACTAATGATTACAGTTCATACCAGTACACAAGTTTTAAGAGATGAAATATTACCCAAATAACCATTTCCTCAAGGTTTAATATCGAATATCCATAGTATCAGTTCTTTTACAAAATTTTATGAATAATTTTTACTAACAAACAATTACTATTTATTACAATCTAATTGTAATAAACTGTTATCATTTATTTTAGTTGCACGGTGTTTCCTTCAAGAAGAGAGCTCCAAGAGCTGTCAAGGAAATCAAGAAGTTCGCCAAATTACACATGGGTACTGAAGATGTCCGTTTAGCTCCAGAATTAAACCAAGCTATCTGGAAGAGAGGTATCAAGGGTGTTGAATACAGATTGAGATTGAGAATCTCTAGAAAGAGAAACGAAGAAGAAAACGCTAAGAACCCATTATTCTCTTACGTTGAACCAGTCTTCGTTGCTTCCGCCAAGGGTTTAGAAACCGTTGTTGTTGAAGAAGATGCTTAAATAATTATTTAAAATCAAATTATTATTTTATGTAAAAACTACTTCTATATCTCACCATTTAATAAAAAACATTTATTATTGATTAGTGAATTATTCTTTTGCAAATTATAATCTGAGTAAGACATACATTATTGTGATATAAGCAAGTATTTCTATGAGTTAGAATTAATTAACAAGATAATTTAATACAAAAGTACGTAGTTACAAGACTTTTAAAATAAGAAGAAGGGAAATTGAATCAGTGTAACTATGACATAAAGGTACTGGCCACTCATCACATTAAAAGATCTTCACCATAGTGTAACGTTGTAAAACTCTCAAACACCAAAACGGTGCTTAAGAAAGAAACTCAATTACGATGAATACATCTTAAAGAAAAGCTTGCGGCTAATCTCTGTTCTCAATAGACCAGCAAAAAATAAAAAAATATCATCATTTAATTTTCCTTCTATCCTATAATTATTATCAATACGTGAACTCACTAGTGCATTGTTAATAATACTAATTTACCAGGTTCCCATGGAAGGGAATGATACAGTGCTACTGATCTTGTTGAAACATGTAATAACTTTTCTCATTTGTTTTTGTAAGAAATGAAAATTATATAGAAAAAAAAACAATTGTTAGAAAAAACTAATGTCACCCGGAAAAATCAACTTTTTTCACTCAATTAGGGCTATACGTAATAATACAGTAGTACTAGTAATAATGATACAAATAATTATTTATAAATGACATATTAAATGCAACTATATAATTTTCTTTATAAGTGAATTGATACTAAATCACCAGAGGCAAATGGATTATTACAAGATGGACATTTTCTCATTCTGGCTGCTAATCTTTCTTTACAACAATCTTCACAGAAAATGTGTCCACAAGTTCTAATAGCCATATTTTTCCAATTTTTAGAACATAGGGAACAATACACTAATGTTCTGAAATTTTCTAATTCTTCCACTAATGATTCATCATTCCCATTACCAATTGTGGATGATGATGACGTTTTATTCTTTAAACGTTTTTCTAATTGTGCAATAGTATTATCTTGTTGTGATATTTTCAAATCAGCAGTCTTCTTGGCTGTTTCTAAATCATGTTTTGTAGTGGTTAATTTGTTTAATTCAGTAACATATTTTAGATTTTCATCTTTATAATGTTGTGCAGTTTTCTTTAATTTATTAATCATAGAATTTAATTCAATGGTCTTTAATGATTCTGATTTATTTGTGTCAATTAATCTCTTCTCATTAACTTGAGATAACACTAATTGTTTTTGTAAGAATTCAATCTTTTGTTGTAATAATTTATCAGAATCCTTTAATTGTAATATAAATTCATTGGATTTATTAACTGTTTTCAATAAATTTTTATTTTCAATTAATATAGAATCCTTAGATCGCATGGCAGCAAAATATTTTTGATCAGCTTTAGTTTTCTCCACTGTTAATTTTGATATAATGGATTCAGAGTTTATCAATTCCAAGTATTTTTTATTATTCAACTCTGAAAGTGATTTAAATGCTGTCTCCATACCTTGAATTTCTTTCAATAATAAATCTTGTGTAGGTGGAGCCCCCTCTGTGGATTTATCCTGTATTCTTTGCCATCTTTCATTAGAGATCTCTAATGATTTTTTAATATCATCTAATAATAGGGATTTTGTTCTTTCTGCCTCTAAGATAGACACTTTACTCAATAAATCATCACGTCCTGTTCTAATTCTCACTAAATCTTTCTCTAAAGTTAAATTTTCTTTGGTTAAATTATCCAAATTAATTTGAAATTGTTGAGTCAATTTATTAGTGAAAATTTCCTTTTCATTAGATAATTGTTGGAATTTTGACAAAAATGAATCATTAGCATTTTTCAATTCTTGATTATCTTTAGTTAAATATTCAATTTTATTCAAAAGTGTATCTCTATCAGAAAATGTTGGTTGATTATCATTCTTAGTTAGAAGTTCTGTCTCCAATTGAATAATTTTCCCCTCATTAACTGTCTTGAATTTTTCCATTTCATTTACCATTAATTTCAATGAATCTATTTGATTTTGTAAATCAGTGGTCTTACTTTCATATTGACGAATGACTTCTTCATCAACTTTGTCCTTGGCATCCTCTTGTTTAATATCAGATTTATTATTTTCTTCTTTGACTTCCACTTTTGGGGTAGGAGTTTGAGATTCCACTGTGGATTCCTTAGTTTCATTATTCGTTGTTGTCGTTTCTTCATCGGCGTCACCTGAATCTTTATTAAAGACTCGTTTAATTGTGACAGATTCTTCTCGATCATATTTTTTAATCAAATCTTGATAAAATTTCTTCAATGTATCCAGTTCTTCAGTTAATTTATTATTATCATATTGTAATTCATTCTTATTTTTTTGTAAAGATTTTAATTCTTTGTTTAAATTCAGTATTCTAGCGTCTTCATCACTTACAGTGTGATCACCACCTTTGTTGACAAATTTAGTTAAAATCTTCATAAATGAATCACTTAATTGTACTATTAAATTTTCATCACCTTCAGCTAATTTATTACAAAGTTTCCTGTCACTTTCATCAATTAACACATTCTCTAAAAATTTAGCCAATGTGACAATTAATGCCATAATATTTGCCAATTTCATTGAAGTTTCAATGTATTTCTTATTAGAGGCCTCATATTTAGCGCTTAACAAATCGAAATCTGTTCTCTTTTGATTTAAACATCTAAATAAAGCTTCCTTTTGAAATGCAATGACATCAGATTGAGTTAGTGGTTCCGATGGATCGCTCAGTTTCAACTTCTTCACGGGCGGTTCAGCAGACATATCTATCTCTATACTTTCACAATACACAGCCACACACACCGAACGCAAATAGTAGAGTTCTGTTTATGTATTCAAAACTTCAATGTGGAAAGTAGTAATAACAAGTGGAATCTTTCCAACAAAATTGGATTTTCCAAAAAAATGAAAACTGCGAAGTCGTCCCGCGTGATGTGGAATTTGTAAACAAAAATGAAAAATATATGAGTAAACAAATCTAATGACAGATAATTTGAGTGAAAGAGGGGGGGATTGATGAATGGTATGTTATTGTAATGGTAGATTGTGTTATATGTGTTGTATAATTATGGTATTGAGTGTTAACAAGTAATGCAATTGCCAAGAAAGGAGAAGGGTGAGCACCCAGACACCAGCTCGTACTGTGAAATTTCAAATTGAAAGCCAAGAGGGAAGTAGTAGTATATAGCAACAGGTGACGTGAAAGAAGTTGAACTGGGACAAAACTCTACTTATCACAGTAGATGGAATCCTTGCGTGCACTGGCCAAGAGTGGACTGGATTTTATCAACCAGAGTAACTTGTCTGATGATGAAGATGATAACAGTTACGAGGGAAGTACATTACGTAATGAAGATGAAGAGATTGATCAAGAGGCTAAATTGTTCCATGGGTTGAACAGTTTTGCCAGTTTATGGAATCAAAGAAGGAAGAATGTGGTAGATGATATTGTTATATTGAATTTGTTAAGAGAACAATTGTTAAGAACATTAAGAGAACAACATGAATTACAATTTGTTATACGAAATGATGAAGTACCGCCCTTGAGACAAGTGTTGAGCCATTGGTGGAAACTGCTCATAGACATGCTAACCACGGATGATGATGATACGCATTTGGAGATACCTGTGATCACAGTTGCTTTGGAATGTATTAGTAGAATAATGACCATTTCTATGATCATACCAAGTGACACTTGTACTGATGAAGGGGCGTTGGTTACGTTTACAGAAGATATAATCTCCACTTGTGACTATGTTACCAACCGATTAGTCACAAATACTAAACAATCTAAATTATTTGATGGTGATGAACAATTATATTATAATCGTTACACATCAATTTTGCATTCCCTATTGGGTCAATTAAACGCATTTGCATTCCATTATTTACCTGATTCATGTCAATTTGATTTGATCGTGTTGTCATTGATCAATAAGGGTAAGATTCGTGTGGTGAATGGTACCAATATTCTATTCCCTTGGAGACATAGAGAGATTCGTCCCACCAAATGTGGTGGTCCTCTGCATATCGCTGAGACACTTCATACAAGAATGTTTCAAGTGATTGCCTCATATTTGAAGAAAGATTCAGTGTTTCAATCATTTTATTGGCATCATTGGTATATAATATTACGATGTGGTGGTGATAAATTAACTTCTACGAGAGTGTTAGAACGTGTACCTGGTGTAAAGATATTAATGCATTATTGTATGATTCATATGATGCAAGTTGATCTTTTCAAGATTAATCGATTTTTAAACCCACCAAAGAAACAAGGGTTGTTACCCTTAGATGCGGCAATCCCTAAGGATGCTTTATCCAATGGTAATGACCATAGTAATAAACGTAATTACAAACAGGATCATTACATTAAGACAAATTTCCGTGTTTTACACGTTTGGCAAACATTAAAAGATTTATGGTTAATTTACCGAAATGATACAGTGATACAAATGCATGATTCGGTACAATTAAGTCATTTAAAGACCATTTCCGCATATAATCATAATATGGCCAACATAGTGTTTAATAAATTTTTCACACGATTATCAGAGATGTTCGCTGGTGATGATACTATATTGCATTGGTCCTCCTGGATCCAAGCATGTTTACACTTGTTTGACACGTTACATTATGAGAATCAAATAACTTGCCTGTTGGTAATTTTCAATACATGGACCAATATACCACACTCTGAACAATTACACATTGTGGATACATTGTTGAAGAAATCTGATATGGCAGTGTATTCATGTGGTAATAATTTAATTACAATATTATATGTTAAATTAGTGTTATTCCGATTTACTAGCTTAGTGGAGAGGAAACACGAAATCTTACGAATGTTATTATCATATCGATTTGCCCATGTCGGTATCACCGCGGGTAATGAACGTTTACAATCACCATTAATATTCCATGGTAACAAGAAATTTATTCTAAGTGGTAAAAACAGACACATTGTCAGGGATGACGATGATATACGTATCTTGGGTCCCGTGGATAGTCAATGGCAACCTGAAAGTTTACCTGAACGCATTGTACTGAGCAATAGTAACAACGCTAAAACACATCCCGTGTTTAAAGTGATGATTAATATGAGGAATGAAATGATTAATATTAATAAATGGAATACACATTGGCATCAATCTGCGAATGCACATAATATCAAAGAGAAAATCTTACCTATGGAACCCAATGATAGAAGGTTAGATTTATCATTATTTGGTATATGTGACGAGGAGGAAATAGTATCTACGGGTGCAGTGGGCAATTCCACTGCCATTGATCAATTTATTAAGATATTCAATTTGACCATGTTAGAATATTATGATTTTGAAAATTTATTAAACCATGAAAATATATGTATTGATATGTAACGTATAAAACTGCATAATATTTTAAATTTCCTTTTGCAATGCCTCAGCTTTCTCCTTGCGAGATTGAATCAACTCGTTAGTGGTTTGTAATTTTGCTAATAATTCATCCTTTCTTAATTTTACCGCGACTGCATCCTTAGAGTCGGCAGCTCTGTAGACTTCTTTCAAATGCAACAATTCATCCACAAGTGCAAAAGTTCTTGTCACTGTGAAATTTAAAAACAGTGTGACACCAGTTAAATACATGTTTCTCTGTTGTAAGAATTTTCTAGATAAAATTTCAATTTTCTCCTGACCTTGTGAGAATTCACTAGTCAATTCTTTATTGATGTTGTACACTTTATTAATTGAATCCAAAAACAATAAAAGAATGAATGCCAGTATGCATTTCACTGACACTTGTACTACATTGTTTTTAAACGGTTTGATCAATAGTAAAGTCATTGGTTTCCTCCATTTTGTAGGGATGGGCATGGACAAAATGGAGAACACGATGACTTCAGCAATCAATATCCCGAATATAAGTGTGTAGTATAGAGACATCTTGTGGTATTGGCTTGTGGTGATGATGTGTTAAAACCCTTGAAAAAAAAGTTGTTTCCTTTATATAATATAATATTGAATTAGCCTCGCGGGTCGTTCACGATGACTTTCAAGGTATCATTGGCAATCCAACCTTTCAAACACCAGATACCTATTAAATGTAACAGAGATTGTCTATCAATGGCTAATTGTACACGTTGAGGTATTTGTGGCATGGGTACACTTGTCAATCCGAGCAGAGAGTTTTTAGTGATGAATTTATGTAAATATTTATTGATTTGCGGTGATTCCATTGGTGATTGTGACGATCTCTTATTATCGTAATTGAAATCCCAACCGTTAATATCGTAAGTTGATTTAGTGAATGTATTCATTTGATTGCATTGACATAGTGTTATCAGTAAAGATCGGGCCAGTTTGCCCGGTCCATTGGAAGTGGTGATCGTACCACCACTCTGTATGAGTTTCCCCAAGGGTTCATTATCCACCTTTAGTAGTACTGCCAGTTGTTTCACTTTACTCAAGTTAAGTTTCATTGTAAGGGGTTGTCTTAGCATTGAAAATGTAATACGAATAAGAAATTTTTCATTTTTTTATAAATATACTGACAATATATATATATTACTAACCATTAAATATCATTTTCCTTCTTCTCTGCAGCAAGTTTCGCATAGTAATCCTCTCTTTTCTGTATGACCCCATTATGGAATCCGTACCACCAGTAACCCCCCATGGCACCCCCCAGGGAGAACCCGATTATTATATCTATGAGCACACGTTTTCTTAGAGAACCTGTAATTGGCGCGATAGCAGACATGTTGTGCTGTTGTAGTTGTTGTAGTGGTGTGTTGGTAGTGGTACACTAACACCTTGTAGCACAGTGTCTCCCACTATATATAATGAGTTACCGCCCCGGGATCTCCACGCGAACCAATCAGCGGGATCTCCTTGTGGTTGTTTGTGAAATATTTACAGTGAGAAAATGGCCGCTAACACCGTGGGGGAGGGCACGTGACGGGGTACTCTGTGTGTTGCCATGGCAACGTGTTCTGCACGTGTTCTGCACGTGGTTATTACAAACTTACACGGCTGTACCATAAACAGAAACACATTCCCACCGGCGCTATCACCACTGCATTTTAAAGTAATTCGATACGGAATCGCGCTTACATCTCCGCTTCCGGCCCCAAAACGGGTCACGCGTGTTTACACAGTTCCACCTCGATTGAGTCGTATCTGCTTTATATATAGGGCGGGTAGAGCATATCTTGGAGATGTTGATATCTGCAATACTGCCCTCACACAATCCAATTGCAACATGTCAAGAGCTATGCTGGCTAGAAGATACCTGTCCACCACTAGGGCCCTGTACAAGATCAAGGTCAAGACCCCCATCGTCGAATTGGACGGTGATGAAATGACTAGAATCATCTGGTCTCAAATCAAGGACAAGTTGATCTTGCCCTTCGTCGATGTCGATTTGAAATACTACGATTTGTCCGTCACCTCCAGAGACAAGACTAACGATCAAATCACCACTGACGCCGCCAATGCCATCAAGCAATACGGTGTTGGTATTAAATGTGCTACCATCACTCCAGATGAAGGTCGTGTGAAAGAATTCAACTTGCAAAAAATGTGGAAATCACCAAATGGTACCATTAGAAACATCCTAGGTGGTACCGTGTTCAGAGAACCAATTGTCATCCCAGGTATTCCAAGATTAGTACCAGGTTGGGAAAAACCAATTATTATCGGTAGACACGCTCACGGTGATCAATACAAAGCCACTGATTTGATTGTACCAGAAGCTGGTAAATTGGAATTGGTATACACTAAGGAATCTAACGGTGAAAAGCAAGTGTTGAACGTCTTCGATTACAAGGGTGCCGGTGTCGGTTTGGCCATGTACAACACTGATGAAAGTATCACTGGGTTCGCTCACTCTTCTTTCAAATTGGCCCTTGACAAGAAATTAGACTTGTACTTGTCCACCAAGAACACTATCTTGAAGAAATACGATGGTAGATTCAAAGATATCTTCCAACAAGTCTACGAAGCTAATTACGCTAAACAATTCAAAGAATTGGGTATTCGTTACGAACATCGTTTGATTGACGATATGGTCGCACAAATGGTTAAATCCAAGGGTGGGTTCATTATGGCTTTGAAAAATTACGATGGTGATGTGCAATCCGATATCGTTGCTCAAGGGTTCGGTTCTCTAGGTTTAATGACCTCCGTTCTAGTGACTCCAGATGGTAAGACTTTTGAAAGTGAAGCCGCTCACGGGACTGTCACTAGACATTATAGAAAATTCCAAAAGGGTGAAGAAACCTCCACTAACTCTATTGCCTCCATTTTCGCTTGGACTCGTGGTATCGCTAAACGTGGTGAATTAGATAAGACTCCAAAGGTTGTCAAATTCGCTAACTTGTTAGAAAAGGCTACTTTAGAAACTGTGCAATTAGACGGTATTATGACCAAAGATTTAGCTTTAACTCAAGGTAAGACTGATAGATCTTCTTACGTCACCACTGACGAGTTCTTAACCGCCGTGGAAAAAAGATTACAAGCTGAAATTAAATCTGTAGATTAATTATGATATATATATATGATTATAAGACTCATTGTTGTTTACATGTATCTGCCAATTCTTGATCCAATTCACCCAAGTTCGCATCATCACCATCGATTTGTAACATCTTGTTTAAATCATCGTTGGTGGCGCTTTGATCAAAACCTTTAGTCACGGGGGAATCACCCAATTGTTCTAATTCATCTAACAAATGAGTCACTTCACCACGGAACGTGTCATCATCGTAATCTTCACGTTCATACAACGTCACTAATTCATTGACCAAATTAAATTGCAATTTATAAGTATCCATCTTTTCATGTGTTTCATTAGCGGCAAACCATTCTTGGAAATCAGTTTGCATCTCTTTCATTGGAGTGTACAACACAGATTTAGATGACATTTGATTCAATATTTGCATAATGGCATTATCCATACCATCTTCACCTAACTCGGTGTCATTAGTACCATCTACTAACTGGTTCAACAGTTGTGACAATATGTCATCGGAATTACCACCATTCTCTTTAGCTTCCTTTGTCTCTTGTGCTAAATTGGAATCAATCTTAGCACCACTCTCTTTCAATCTATCTAATGTGTTGGACACTACATCTTGGAACCCAGGTTCCTTTGTGCTTTTACTGACAGGTTCAGTGGTAGCGGTTTCTTTCAGGGCCCCCACTAAATTCTTAAAATTATCTAAAGCCTCTTGATCATGTTCTTCACCATTTTGTTTCATTAAATGAGCAAACTCATCTTGTAATTCATGAATCATCTCTTTCACTTCAGGATCTTCTTTCACTTCATTTTTCTCTGTCGTACTATTCTCTGTCTTCTCCTCCACTACAACGTCATCGTTAAGCAGATCATCTAAATCATCGTATTCTTCTTCTTTGGACATCGTGTATACCCCTCTGTTGTTCTATACCTACTGGCTGCTTACATCTCTACATACTTTTTTTTCTCACAATAAATTCGATATTTTTCTATCGATTTTTTCATAAAGTACCTGATTATTAATAAACAAATACACACCACATCAATCACACAACAACAAACATCTAGCACAATCAAAAATGAGCAGTCTGTGTTTACAACGTTTACAAGAAGAAAGAAAGAAATGGAGGAAAGATCACCCATTTGGATTTTTCGCTAAACCTACAAAGAAACCTGATGGATCCATGAATTTACAAAAATGGGAAGCTGGGATCCCCGGTAAAGAAAACACCATTTGGCATGAAGGTGTTTACCCATTAACTATAGAGTACCCTGACGAGTACCCATCCAAACCACCAAAGGTGAAATTACCTGCAGGGTTTTATCATCCAAATGTGTACCCAAGTGGTACCATTTGTCTATCTATCTTGAATGAAGATCAAGATTGGAGACCTGCCATTACATTGAAACAAATTTGTCTGGGGATTCAAGATTTATTAGATTCACCAAATCCAAATTCACCTGCACAAGAACCTGCATGGAGAGCTTTCTCAAAGAATAGAGCTGATTATGAGAAAAAAGTAGCATTACAGGCTAAACAGTATGCCAAATAAACCCACAACAACAGTAATAAAAAAAATGTACTAATATACAAAAAAGAGTGTGTATGTAATTTTATAATATATATATTAAATTTTCTATGATGATGATTATGATGATGTCTTGGCCTTTTCATTGGCTTTATAATGAATGAAACTACCTAAAGTGTTAAAACAATGAGTACATTGTTCCTTCAATTCAGGTGTCTTGTTCTTGTCTACCATCTTGAAACGATCTTTCAATTTAGGTACCACTTTATTTTGTAAAATTTCCAAGAATCCACCAGCGACGAAAACGGGATCATCATAATCACGATCACCATCAGCATAGATGTCAAATATAGATTGGGTGGCGTCTATTAACACTTCCACTGGTGTGTCATCAGAGACAAGACACTCAAGGAGGAATTGCCCCACTGATTTATTAATCTCTAGAGATTGACCCTGGTATGTAGCTATAGTGGCCAAAATCCCACATGTTCTTTGTTTGAATTCCACATCATTGGATTCTTTGAATTGTTTCACAATTTCTTCAGTGAATGAAATGTTATCCCACACTTTAAATTGTTTTAATAAATCCACATAACTTTGTAACCCACAAATCTTTAATATCACCCACACTACACTTAATTTAGCAACACCTATCGTTGGATCACTGTGTTCCACTGTAGCAGGAGAAGATGCTTCATTCCATAATTTTGTTAATAATTGTGGGTCCACAGCTAAATCAACAGTGACGTATAACCACAGTAAATTGTTCCATGCGATAAACACTCTATCTGGGAACTCAGCTAATAGACTCAATAATGTAGATGGGATACTTTCCACTAACAAAGTTTCATCCACATTAATCTTAGCAGAGGCAATAATTTCTATCATACCAGTGATAACATCCAGCCCAACTTCCATGGCTTGTAATTGCATCATTGCCTGTTGTCTAGCTTTAGCATAATCTTTCAATTTAGTAGTGTCCACTTCTTGATCATCCAAAACATTACTCAATGATTTTCTCATTGACGTTATATCCACATTAGACATGGCTTCAATGACGTATTTCACCACTTCCGTACATTTATCAGCGGTGATCTCTTCGTCACTGACACCGTCCATAAATTGTAAACGAATCCCCTGTGTTAACACTTGGGTCAATTCATTAGATGATGTAGCCGGTAGAGATCCCAACCATTTCCATAAGGGTTCACATGCTACAACAGAATCAATAAAATCTAATGATTCAGAACTGAAATCGTACAAAGTGTCTAAGATGGTATTTTGTAAAGTGGTGGTCAATTTGTCAAATCCAAATTCAATAAATTTCACCAAGACAAATAACAATTCCATTAATTTATCCTCTTGTAAGACAGAATCCAAAATATCATCTGAACCATTAGTCAATGCTACCACCAATGATAATAAATTATCAGCGTAATCAAATAACATTCTCTTGGATTGTTTATCTGGGGTATTATTGGTATTAGTTTCCTTCATGGAATCCAAAGATTTCACAATCTTGGTGAAACCTTCTTTCACACTGGACCAAATATCGTTTCTCCACAGATGCATAGCCACGTCATAACCTTCCTCAATGGTTAAATTTCTTAATAAACCCACAGATTCAATGACAATGTCTGTATTGTCATCATTCAATAAATGGGTCAACACGATTTGAATCAATTTTTCCTTCAACAATAATTGTCTCATGTGTGGATCTTCACATAACACACTGATAGATGATAAAGCCATATTTCTATCATTAGCAGTGGCACTTTGTAAATTCTTAATCAAAGGTTGAATTCTATTAGCCACTAAACTGGCATCTTTCTTGCTTGAATCCTTGGCCAATGGGTTCAAACGGTTCTTGGAGGCTCTGGATCTCTTCTTAGATTTACCCATGATGGTTTCTTGTCGTTAATATTAATGCGATGAGCTCTTGTTATGGTCCAATCTAACCAATTTTTCCAATCTGGAATGAAATATTAAAATTTTTCAATGAGGCTGCTCGTGCTACATGATGTCTCTAATTAGCTTTAAATAAGTAATACTATTTACTAGTGGTTGTGTCACCACTGATGTGCAAAAGGATAGCATGTGTTGTTGTTGTTGTCATATCTTCTTCTTGTTGTTACTATCACCGTACAGCCCGTCGATGTAAAATTTAGAATCGACTTTCGCCGTGTGTTCATTAATTAATTCTTCAAAACTCAACAGTGATTTCTTCAATGCATCAGTGACAGATTCTTTCTTGGCCTTAGCGTAACTGGCACCTTTACTAGAGCACGTACATTGACCGACACCAGCTCTTTGTGTATTGGTACCGTCTTTCAATGTCACTTTCACTTGTGCCTCAGCGACCACAGTGTAATGTTCCCCCTCTTCATCTTCTCTCAGCGATGCCTCAGTGGTATCCACTTCTAACACTTCCATACGCCAGCCATCGAATCCGAACACTTCATTGGCATATTGTAATAACACATATGCAGGAATCACACGTGTGAGGGGCAGTTTACCGTACTTATTACTGTGATAAATCTTATAAGTGTACTGTTCAATCTTCGATTGCAACACACCAATGCGTCTCACAGACCAATCACTGGCGGGTCGCCCCTCCCAACTCTCTGCACCAAGGGACAGATCACGAATGTCTATACCTGAACCACTACTGTACAATGTGGACCCGTACGATATATCTTCTTTACCCACCATTGTCACTATACTGTATGTTAAACTTGTCGATGGATCACAAAGGAGAGAGCACTAACAGTAACTGGTAACAGTGATAATAAAACCAGATGAGTACATTCGAAGACACTTCTCGTTGTGGCATTTTACACAGTTCTCAGTCACGTGACGGTGTTGTGTTCTTCTTGTACAGTGCATTTACTGTTAGAGAATGTGTGTTGTTAGGGTAATAAGCTACCATGGCAACGGATCTATGTGGTTGTTTCCCTAGTATCTATGGGCAAGTTGTAATTGACATATATATAGGGAATGTAGTGTATATATGTATGGTACGAAGAATGTCTGCCGTTCAAGTATTCTATTGTTCGTGTCAATTAGACGCGTTGGCATAAAATGTTGAAAAATTGGGATTATTTAGTGATTTCAATTGCAACAACAGATCCAATTGAAAGCAAAGGTGTAAACAAGACCAGATGGAGATCATATCAGGGTTCATACAGCAACCCAAGACACAATCTGCCGATGAGACCATTCCCACTTTGTGTGACAGAGTGGAGAACGCTACTTTGATCAGTGACAGAAGGTCGGCGGTCCTGGGGATTAAGGCATTCTCTAGGCAATACAGAGAGAGTGTCATTGCCTCAGGTTTGAAACCTCTGTTGGCCACTTTGCAACGTGATAATGAAGATGAAGCCTCAGTGAAGGCTATCTTAGAGACATTGTTGATCTTATTCATTAGAGGTGATGGTGACGACGATTTGACTAGAAATTGGATATCACAACAATCCAGATTACAAAATGGGAAATATCCTTCACCTTTGGTAATGAAGCAAGAGAGTGAATCTGTGGATCAATTCTCTATGTGGATTGCAGATGCATTGATTCAATCCACAGATTTATTGCATTTAATTATTCACTTCTTAGAATGGGAAAATTTCCACATTAGATTGTACACTGTACAATTATTGGAAGCTGTACTGGCGACTAGACCATTGAGGGCAAGAACTGCCATTGTCAGTTTGCCCACAAGTATATCCACTATGGTCAATTTGTTAGATGACATTCATGAACCAGTAAGAGATGAAACTATCTTATTGTTAATGGCTGTCGTAAACGATTCATCACATGTACAAAAATTGGTGGCTTTTGAAAATATTTTTGATAGATTGTTTGCCATCATTCAAGAGGAAGGTGGGTTACGTGGGTCCCTAGTGGTCAATGATTGTCTATCTTTGATTAACAATATCTTAAAATATAATACTTCTAATCAAACTTTATTTTTAGAGACAGGAAACGTCCCCAAATTGGCCCATGTGTTAAATGAACCTCTTTCACCAGATGAAGAGTTTTTTTGGAACGATCAAAGAGTCATTAACTTAAATACAGCATTAGATATTGTGTCCTTAACCGTGGAACCAGGTAATTCCACTACAAAGCAACATCAATTGACATTATTTGAATCAGATTTGTTGATGGTCGTATTACGTTTAGCATTCTCACCTGCCACTCCGAAAAAGGTGAGACCAGTTGCATTATTGACCGCGGCTGATATGATTAAAGATAATGAACACATTCAAGAACAATTTGCCAAGATTGATGTACCTTATTTTGATCCTACAATGGCTACTTCAACATCTCCTTCAAATGAATCACCATTGGTTCCAGTAGTGAAACTATTGGTCAATTGGGCTTTATATGCAAATTCTGTACATACTTTCACTACAAGAGTCGCATCAATTACTTTGTTAAAGGCTTTTTTCAGTGAAAATTTTACATTACAATCAGATTTTATCAATTGGCAAATTCAAGAGTATAATGATCGTGAAATTGATAACGTAACATCATCATCAGTGAAATGTAATTTATTTGACATCTTATTAAATTATGATCCTGATTTATCATTGAACCCATATAAAGTTTTCTTCACAGTTGAAATTTTGATGTTCTTATTCCATAGTGACGAGACAATGGAATTGAAAAAATTAATTGACAATATCAAGACAGAAGATAATATTGAAGGAGAAGAACCCTTAAGTGTCATTCAAACAGTGACTGAATTGTTGCTAACTACATTAACCATCCCTGATATTCGTATACCGATATCATTCATTTCATTGTTAACGTTTTGGCTTTACGGTGATTTGAAAGCAGTGGACGACTTCTTATCCAATAAATCGATTGTAGATTCATTATTATCATTTTCATATCAAATTCAAGATGAAGACATTACCATTAAATGTTTGGTTACTATGTTGTTAGGTGTTGCGTACGAATTTTCTTCAAAGGATTCTCCCTTCCCCAGATCAGAATATTATCAATTTATTACAAAGAGATTGGGTAACGATAATTATCAATCAAGAATCAAACAATTTAAAGAAAATTCCACTTTCGTAAAATCCAAGGAGGAATTTAATATTTTCTATCCACCATTAGATGAAACTGGGTTACCTAAACTTTATTTCAACGAATATTTCATTCATTTGATTAATGAAAATTATTATAGAATTAGAACTGCATTGTCTCATAGTCCCGATGAAGAACCCGTGAGTAAATTATCTTTTGAAGCATTTGAAGAATTACAAACTGAACGTGCATCTTTGAAAAAATTAAATGAATCTTTGACATCTGAAAATGCTTCCAAGACTGAATCATTCAACTCTCAATTGACCAAATTGAATGAACAATACAACAATGCAGTAGAAGATCGTGATAAATTGTCACAAGAACGTGATACTTTACTTGCTGAAAAGAGTCAAATTGAAGATGATCTATTGGAGATCACTGAAGAATTAGAATCCATTACAGAGAAGAAAGAAGAATTGTCTAAACTTGAAAAAGAACTTGTTAAAAAATTACAATCTAGAGATTCACAAGTGGAAGAATTCGAAGAAAAGACAACTGATTTAGAAACAAGATTAAATGAGATGACTTCTAAGAAGGAAACTGCCGAAGAAGGGATTAATAAGATGAGTCGTGAATTAATGACTTTAACTAAGAGTAACCAAGGGTTAGAAAATGAATTGAAACAATTGAAAAAAGATTCAAATAAAAAAACAGATCAGTTGAATAAAGAAGCTAAAACCTTAAAGGAGACAATCTCCACTAAGGACGTAGAACTTAAAAAATTGAGTGATTTGATTAAAGAACTGGAATTAAAACAAAAATCTCTTGAAGATGAAAAGACTTCTACTGTTAAAGAGATGACTGAATGGAAATCGAAATTCAATGGGCATGAATCTTTAGTGTCTAAACTGACAGAAAAATTAAAATCTTTGGCTAATAGTTATAAAGAATTGCAAAATGAACATGATCAAATGGAACAAGCTTTTAACAAATTGTCCGGGGAGCATACTTCAATTATTAGTAGTCATACGGAACAATTAAATGATTTGAACTCTCAAAAGCAATTATTGGTGGAAGAAAAACAACAGTTATCTACCAAGATAGATCAGTTACAATCTCAAATAGACAACCAATCAGAAAACCATACTTCTCAAATAAATTTACTTTCTACATCTAAGGATGAATTACAAACTAAGATAGAAGAATTGAATAATCGTATAACAGAAATTCAAAATGAAAACGATAATTACAAAACTTCCACTGCAGACTTGGAACTGAAAATAAATACTCTCAAGGAGGAAAATGAAAAGCATTCATCTATGGTGAATAAGGCAGAGTCTCAAATTGAAGAAAACGAAAAAAAGCTTCAGGAATCTAAACAAGAAATATCATCTCTACAAGAGGCTAAGACCGTTTTAGAGACTGATTTACTTGCACGTGAGACTATTATTGAAGAATTGAAGGTTAGTGTAGCATCATGGGAAACCAAGTGCAGTGATATGGAAAAGAGTTCTGAAGAATTAAAAGCTCAGATTGAGGAGAAGACTAAGGAACTCACTGATTTGCAAGATAAGAGAGATCAATTAGAAAAAGACCTTGTTCAACGTAAAGATGAAATTGACGAGTTAAAGAATTCTTTAGATCTACAATTGAAACAGAAGGAGCAAGAGATTGAATCTTTAACCAAACAAAAGGATTCATTAGAACAAACTAATACAACTTTGAAGCAATCCAATGATTCATTGGAGAAAGATAAGAAAGTCTTAGAGGAAACCTCTGTTGAAAAACAAAATGAAATCAGTAAACTTCAGAAATCACTTGATGAATTGACCGCAGAAGTCAATAAAATAAAAAAGGAAGCCGAAGATTTACATGCTCAGATTGAAACAAAGAATAATGAGATATCTACTCTTCAAGAAGAAAAGACTATATTGGAAGGTAAGATCACTGAAGGTGAAAACAGTAGTGCTGAATTGCAAGAATCTTTTGATGGTTTGAAAGCCGAGTATTCAATTCTTCAAAAAGAGTCTGAACAACTAAATTCTCAAATCAAGAATAAAACTGAAGAAATAGTCTCATTGCAGAAAGGTAACAAACTTCTAGAAGATAAAGTCATTGAAGTAGAGAAAAAGGTGAAAGAGTTACAGGTTGAAATTGAGACATCTGTCACTAAATATGAAGAATTAAAAGAGAAGTCTAAAGGATTTGAAAATCAAATTTCAGAAAATGAAAAGGAATATGTTGTTAAGATTCAATCATTTGAAGCTGAAATAGAAAATACTAAAGCTCAAATCTCCGATAAAGAAACTCAAATCTCTGATTTACGTAACCAGATTGAAATTTTAGAGAAAACAGTTACAGATGCTGAAAATAAGAACTCACAAGAAGTAGCAAATCTAGAATCAAAACTGGAAACTTTAAAGAATGAAAAAGATGAGGCTATTACAGAATCTAAAAATTTGAATGATAAGCTTGAAATTACCAATGCAGAACTTCAAGCTCTGCAAACTGCCCACGGTGAACAATCTGAAAAGATTAAGACTTTAGAAACTGAATTGGCTACTTCTGAGGAGGTTGTAGAAAAACACATTTCTGAGAAGAAGGGTCTTACCGATAAAATTGATAATTTGAAGAAGGAATCCGTTAACATGGAAAAACAAGCAAAGCAATCTAAAGAAAAGATTAAAGAACTGAATAAAAATAAGGAAGATATTTCTAAAGAATTAGCCAAACTCAAAGCTTCAATGAAAGAGGCAGAAGAAACACAAAGTAAGGATTTGGAAAAATTGAAAGATGAATTAAAAAAGAAAACTCAACAATTTGAAAAGGAAAGAAAGTTACTTAATGAAGGTTCTTCTTCAATCACTCAAGAATATTCCGAAAAAGTTACTCATTTAGAAGAACAGCTACATATAGTTGAACAAGAACTAAAGGCCAAAATAAAAGAATTTGATACCATGAAAACCAATCTTGATGAGGCTGCTACTAAACACGAGGATATATTAAGTGAGAAAACTGCCGAGATTGAGATGTTAAATACCAAATTGAAAACTCAAGAGCTAGAATTAGAAAACAGTAAATCTGAATTGACTGACTTAACAAATAAGGCTGAAAAAGATGTACAAGACTTACAATCTACAATAAAAAATTTGAAGAAAGATATTACAGTCAAGGAAAAATCTTTAGCAGATCTGAAAGTGGAAGAAGAAAAAAAGAATGCTGAATTGTCATCACAATTAAAGAGTGTTCAAGAAGAATTAAAGAGTGTTCAAGAAGAATTAAAGAGTGTTCAAGAAGAATTAAAGATTAGTCAATCAGAAACCCAAGATTTGTCGAAAAGTCAAAAAACTCTTCAAGCATCTCTAGAAAATGATTTAAAATCTAAAACAAAGGAAATTGCTTCACTTGTTGAAGATAAGAAATCTTTAGAAAGTGAAAGAGAGGCTTTAGTTGCTGCGAAGAAAGACTTGTTGTCAGAAATAGAAAAGAAAGATATATTAATCAAAGATAATGATGGTTTAAAGGCTGAGTTAGAAGATTTGAACAAGAAGCAAATTGAAACAGAAAATACTTTAGAAAATGTGACTAAATCTTTTGAGGCAGTTAAGAAGGAGATGGCTGAACTTGAAAAGTCTAAATCTCAACTGGACTCAGAACTATCCGCATCTAAATCCAGTATAACGAAACTTGAAGAATCATTAGAGAAAAAGAAGGAAGAATTAAAAGAAAAGGAAGCTTCTTTGGCTGAACATAAGAACTTGCAAGAATCCACATCCAGTGAATTACAAGTCCAAATTGAAAAGTTATCAAAAGAACTTGATGAAAGTAAAATGGAATACGAAGCAATTAAAGGGAAACTATCTGATGAAATTACAAATGTAAAGCAGGCTAATGAAGCATTAGAAAAAACTTATGAAGATCAACTGGAAGAATTAAGAGGTAAGTATGATATCAGTGAGAAAGAGTTAACTGAAACAATAAAAAAAATAAATCAAGAAAATGAGAAATTGAAGAGTGAAAATAAACAATTAATTGACACATCTAACTCTAAGCAAACAGCTGAAAAAGACCTTATCAAACAGCTGGAAGATATTAAACAACAAAAATTGAAAATAGAGGAAGAATATGAAGCCACCAAACTTAAATCAGAATCTATCCTTCAAGAAAAAGAGAAGCATCATGATTCAGAACTTCAAGAAATCAAATTAGAAAAAGAGAAGATTGAACAAGAATACTCTACATTTGTTAAAGAGTCTGAAAACAAACAGCAAATTGTTGAAGCAAAATTGACTGAAGAACAAAAGAAGTCCGAACAAGAAAAGAAGGATATAGAAAAAGAATCTTCAGAAAAGATTGAGTCTGTTCGTAAAGAATTTCTTGCTGAGATTGAAAAATTGAAAAAACAAAATGAAGAATTGAAAGCACAAGCTGAAGATAAATCTGAACTTGATGAATTAATGTTACTTGTTACAGATCTTGATGAAAAGAACACTAAATACCGTTCAAAACTTGAAGAACTTAATATTGAACTCACATCTGATGAAGACGACGATGATGATGACGATGATGAAGAAAGTAGTGATGAAGAATGATTATCATTTGCAACTTAGAGACCATATGTATATTATTAAAATCTGTATTAGTTAAACTTATGAGCATTTGGAGCATATTCTATAGTGTTTGGTTGGTAAACGCTATTGAAATTATTATTGAAGATTTAATGTTTTTTTGTACTCTTACCTGATGACAGTAAATGTTGCAAAAAACAATGGCGTTATTCCTTGACATATATAAATTCAACTATTGATAGATAATCTTAAACCAATTTATTATTTTCTTAAAACCAATTATTAAATTGTGTTTTTTTCGAAATGACAATAGATTGTGATCAACTTATACTACATCCTTATAGGGACTATTTCAACCCAGCGATGGTAGATCACATTTCTTTCAAGATAGTTGAAAAGGTACCTTCTCATATTGAACTGACACCTACTGAGAAGTATGTTTTTATTTCCAGTTCTAAATATCATAGACAAGAGGGATTAGCCACAATCGTCTCGTTCCCTAATAACAGTGATTTGACATTCATCAAAGATGGGCAATTTGTGACTAAAGTGGCAATACTAGTGCATGGACACTTATCACACAAGAATGCTATATATCAACCATTACTATCAGCTAAATTAACGGAGATGGGGTATTGTGTGATCAGATTTGATTTCAGAGGACAAGGTGATTCAGAAAATTGTGAAAACCCAGAATTAGGACGTACCATTACTCAGGATGTAACAGATTTGGGTGTCATAGTTGATAGTCTAAACTCAGAGAATTGTATTTATGGATTATTCGGTGTACAATTATCGTTGGAATTAGTAATCGCTCATTCGAGAGGTGTACCCGTTATGTTTGAATACTTCCATTTGAACAATATGTATGAAGTTCCCATATTGGTGAACTGTTGTGGTAGATACGAGAGTTTAGAGATATTAAATAAATATTCTAGGATGTTTCCCAATTGGGTAAGAGACAGAGGGTTTTGGACCAAGACATATCGTTATGGAGAATACATCAATTATTGGGTACCCTACCCTGAAATTATTAGTACAGCAAAAGTAGACGTTACCAAATTTACAGACATTTGTCCAGAGACTCGAATTATGTTGTTTTACGGTTCTTCTGATCAAATAATCCCGACTCAAGATGGCCTGAAATTTTATAAATTATTTGGCGGGAGGTGTGTGATGCATAGTATTCCTGGAGCAGATCACAACTTCTACGGGTTACCAGAAGATCCCAACCTTCTAAATTTACCAGTGAAAAGAAATAAAGTTAATTATTCTGTCTATTTTGTCAAACTGCTTTGTAAATACTTGGAAAAATGCAGAGAAATAGAACCAAGTAATGCAACTAATGCAATTAATAGAACAGGGTAAAATTAACAATGATTTCGTAATTCTGAGGGTCTCAAATATATATAAATAGTATTAAATATTCATCATTATAATGGTTTATTTCCGGGTAATACTTGATTTGAATTTTTCCATAACAAACAAAAACATTGAAATTGTCAACTGAGTAAAGGTAAATAGTGAATACAACTTAGAGGGTTCGATACCAAGGCCATTCAGTAGAGTGTTTTGACTATAGTGACCATGTCAAACCAGATATACTCTGCGAAGTACTCCGGTGTGGATGTGTACGAATTTATACACCCTACGGGGTCCATTATGAAACGGAAAAAGGATAACTGGGTCAATGCGACACATATCCTAAAGGCTGCCAATTTTGCTAAAGCTAAAAGAACAAGAATATTAGAGAAGGAAGTACTGAAGGAGACACATGAGAAAGTGCAAGGTGGGTTTGGTAAATATCAAGGTACCTGGGTTCCATTGGACGTTGCAATTAAATTAGCGGAAAAATTCGATGTTTATGAAGAATTGAAACCTTTATTTGATTTCTCGCAACAGGATGGGTCTGCATCTCCACCAAGAGCTCCAAAGCATCACCATGCTTCTAAAGCGGATGGTAGAAAGAGAGCCACGAAAAGTGCAAGTATGTCAGCTTTAACTGATAAAACTCAAAATTTAAGAAGTGCTGATTCAATATCATCTGGGTCAAGTTCACAGACACCAAGTGCAGCTTTATTGCCACCAAGTAATGGTAAAAGTGATGGTGCTGTGACCACAGTGGTAAACCCTATTGTCACAAGACGAAGAGGACGTCCTCCCTTGGGTTTAAAGAACAAGCGTAAACTGGGTACAACGGGATTGCAAAGATCTCAAAGTGACATAGGGTTCCCTAGACCAGCTATACCGAATTCATCTATTAAGACTACCCAACTACCGTCTTTGAGAACAAGTAGTCATTTAGAATCTGTAGAGGAAACACCAAAGGTAAACTCACAAAATAAATCAACATCAAATCAGTACTCGGCTAAATCCGTACCACATTTTAAAGAGTTGGATATAGATGATGGATTATCTAGTGATATTGAACCAACTACCATAAAGGATGAAAATCAACACGAGATTGCCATATCTAATGCATCTTCACCTTCTCTGCCTACATCACCTAGTGAGTTATCTGAAACGAATCCTTTTGATGCACAAAGGTTTGAAAATGTGGGTACATCACCTATTGTGTCCATGATACCACGTTATTCCACTCAAGTGAGGCCTCAGACTTCAGATATTAATGACAACGTGAATAAATATTTATCGAAACTGGTAGATTATTTTATTTCCAACGAGCTGAAATCTAATAAGACTGTACCTCAAGAATTATTAAATCCACCAGAACATAGTGCACCATATATTGATGTTCCTATTGATCCTGAATTACATACTGCATTCCATTGGGCTTGCTCCATGGGTACTCTCCCGATAGTTGAAGCATTATACCAAGTGGGTACGAGTCCAAGATCAATAAACTCTCAAGGTCAGACACCATTAATGAGAAGTTCTATGTTCCATAACGCTTATACCAAACGAACATTCCCTCGCATTTTCCAATTATTGCATGAAACGGTCTTTGATGTCGATTCTAATTTACAAACAGTAATCCATCATATAGTCAAGAGAAAATCTTCCACACCATCTGCCGTGTATTATTTAGATATTGTGTTATCCAAATTAAAAGATTTTGCGCCACAGTATCGTATTGAACTTTTATTAAACGCTCAGGATAACCATGGTGATACGGCATTGCATATAGCAGCAAAAAATGGAGATAAACCATTTTTTGACAGTCTAGTGCATAACTCTGCCTTGAGCACGATAGCAAATAAAGACGGTTTAACACCAAATGAAATCATGAATCAGCATTATGAACATCAATTGTCTACTTTGAAGACACAAGATAATCATCTGATAACATCTCAAGGAGTAGAAGGATCTAAGGATAATTTCATTATGGAGGAATCTTTAATGGCTTCAAATGATTTCGCTATTTATCCATCATTGGCTGCCACCAAAATTTCTCGTGGCGTACCCAGTATAGTGAATTCTATGAAGGAAATTGCTGAAAAATATAATGGTAATTATGAGAAAAGAGGTATTGAAATTCAAAATCTGGAAAAGACTTTGAGGAATATAGCGTCTAATGTGGAGAATGTTAATACTAGATCATTGGAAATACTTGAAGAGGACGATAATGATGAAAACAATAATAATGAAGATCGTGGTGTTGCAAAGACAAGTGATGTTGAAAAATCCTTGGCATTACAAAATACTAAGATTAATGAATTGAAAAATAAAATTGTCAAATTAAAGCATAATTTAAAGAATAGATTTGAAAAACAGCAAATAATTCGTTTCCAAAAATATCTTGACCAGGAAGATAATACTATAAAAAATGAAAATGATGATGATACATTAAAGAATAGACTTATAATGAGTATTCAATTGAGTAAATTTCAATTGAAGAGGAAATATCTATTGAATGAAGTTATTAAAATTATGGAAGACAATAAAAATATTCAAAAATATAGGAAAATGATTAGTGAAGGTACTGAGATGGCACCTGAAGAGATTGATGGATGTTTGCATGTAATTCTACAGACGTTAGAGAATAACCAAGAGACGGAAGATTTATTATGAAATAAATAAATAAATTTAATAAGTAATTTGATTTTTTTAGACATATAAAAAGCATTATATTAAACTATTAAAATTATATGGATATATTGAAAGATGAGATATAAAAAAATTAATGATAACAAACCATTAATAAGCCAAACGTAGCTAAATTAATGAGTAAATATGATAAGAGACGTTAAAAATTCGTTTTTTATTTTGATTATGATTATCTTACATAATAATAGCTTCTTGTGGAACATTAGCGGAGATAGACTTGTGAGGTAAGACCTTACCACCGTTAATGTAGACTTCGTCCTTAACAGAAACATCGTCACCTAAAACAGTGACACCTTCTAGACGACACCATCTACCGACAGTGGAGTTCCAACCGACAATAGTAGATTTGACTAAAGAGTGAGCCTTAATGTTAGAGTTACTTAGAACAACAGATCTGGTGATTCTAACACCGTCACCGATGACGACGTTTGGACCAATGACCACATCTGGACCGACCTTAGCACTTGGAGAGATAGTGGCAGTTGGGTCGACGATGACGTTACCGACAATGTTTTCACCAGTGGTCAATTTGTCAGAGTTCTTCTTACCTAAGGAGTTCAAATATAGAACGGTACCAGATAAGAAATCCTTTGGTTGACCGACATCCATCCAGAAACCCTTCAAATCGAAAGAGTATAAAGATTTTTGTTCAACTAAGATTGGGAAAGTTTCTTGTTCAATAGAAGTTGGCTTCATTTCAATTAAGTCAATAACTTCTGGGTTCAAGATATATAGACCAGCGTTAATTCTGTTACCAACGAATTCAACTGGCTTTTCGACGAATCTGTCAATCAAATTTGGAGTAGCAATGTCGTGAACGATAACACCGTATTTGGATGGTTCATCGACCTTGGTAGCAACAATGGTACCCTTACCACCGTGAGCTTGATGGAATTCAGCCAATTCCTTGAATGGGTAGTCACAAATGACATCAGAGTTCAAGACGAAGAATGGGGAGTTGTCCTTCTTCAAGACATCTTCAGCCAACTTCAATGGACCAGCAGTACCTAATGGTTCACTTTCAACGGAGAAAGTGATAGAGACACCGTATTCCTTTTCGTATTTTTGTAAAGTTTCCACCATAACTTCTGGTCTGTAGTTAACAGCCAAGACGATATCGGTGACACCAGCAGCAGCTAAAGCTTCGATTTGATGTAAAATCATTGGTCTGTTACCGAATTCGACCAATGGCTTTGGAACGGTCAAAGTTAATGGTCTTAATCTGGTACCATAACCACCTACTAAAATTAAACCTTTCATTTTATTAATATATTATCTATTTGATGCAATCGACTGAAGTCAAAGAGGTAGGATCTAAAATAAGACTAAAAAGAGAGATAAAGAGGGAAAGAGAGAGAAATGGAAAATCAGGTCAGGAAACAACTAATCTATATATAACCCAACAAACCTCGAGGAAATGAAAAATTCAGGAAAGAGACACGTAACGTGTATTTCCAAAAAAAAACATGAAAAATCGTCCGAGACGCCAAAACGCGTCGAGACTTGAAAAAAAAAACAATTTTACCGCTGCGGCCGTTTCAGAGCAATTTCAAACATTCCGTTTTCCCGTGTAAGACGTTACAATACAAACTGGGCCAGTCCCAAAACCGGAATGGTCCGTGGTCGATTTCACCAGCTGGAACGACACGTCAAAAAAAGACCAGTCACGAAAACGGTGTATGTCAAACAATAGCCCAAACGCGAAAAGTACTTATCTTGTTAACCAAACTTTAAATCGGGAATTACCCAGTTAGATTGATACGCAAGCGTGCCTTGTTTGGGAAATTTTTATCTATCCTAAGCAAACTCGCGTGAGACAATTCATTACACGTTCCTGTGTGTTTTTTGACGTTCGAAATAATCAGCTGATAACCACCATGTTGTGACATTATCGGTTCTAGGCCACGACAAACGCGAAACTTTAATTTTGTCATGTCGTTATGAATGTGAAATCACTTTGAAACTGTTTGGGTAAATTGTGTGTGTTATGCATATCATTTTCAGTCAATTATGCCAAATAGACGATGAAAACTGTGTAATCCATTGAAAATGACCGGAAACCGGAATTTTCCAGCGGAAAAAGTGTCCAAATATCTTTATAACGGTAATGATGATAAACTTGATCAATTATTGGCAGAAATGAAGGTTATTAATATGGGCAGCACATGGGGTAATCCGTATGCTGTGGTAATCTCACGATGTCCTCCGAAACAGAGAACTCATCCTTGTTAGCTCAGTTGGTAGAGCGTTCGGCTTTTAAACTTAAATGTTTAAGCAAGGATAACCGAAATGTCAGGGGTTCGAGCCCCCTATGAGGAGTTCTTTATTTTTTTGAAATTTTTGCTGCTAATACTCCCAACGTTCACTAACGATCATACAAACAAGCAAGAGAGGTACAACTTCAATTAATTGAATGCTAAATTGTTTGTTTTTCTTCTTATATATGATGCTAATTTATTTATTTTTTTTCTTGTTTTCTTTAAATTGGATGACCTCTTTTAGTCCAACTTTTCAAAATGCATAAAGTTAGAATTAAAGACACGGTCAATTGTAATAACCCACTTTGATACACTGATGAAATGCAACTCTTAATAGCATTTTTAACACATTTACTATCAAATACATGAGCATATTGCAAACATGAAATTGTAGCACCTAATGCTGGTGCCACCATTAAACTACCATATGCTGTACCAAATGATTCTTGCCCCCAAACGACTAATACCACTGTAGGGTATACAGTAAATAATCCACCGTATACAAATCCGTATGTCGTACTTAATAAAAGTAAATTATCTTTAGTGACCACTGGAATCCAATTTTTAGTAAAAGCCACTAAAACTACTTGAGTCAATAAAGTTAATGATATTAATGGTACTAAGATTAATCTTAATTTCAATTTATGTGCTAAAAGCATATCACTCATTAATCCTGTAAATAAACGTGACACTGTAGAGGCAAATGCAAATACTGAAAGTAATGAACTAGCCAAAGTTTGATCATGCCCACTTCCATTTGATGACAATAATAAATTTGATAAAGACCCCATATCTGTTAAAAACATTTCTAGAGGACCCAATGACAATAGCATAGAGATACCTAAGAGGTATAAGACAGGGTCTTTAATTAATGAAGTCTGTTTGGGCATTGATTTGATGTGATCTATACTATTATTCTTATTGGGGATATTTAACATGGCAGAACTGATAGATAAAGATGATGCAGATGGTTTCAAAGATGTAGCAGATGATGAATGTAATAAAGGATCATTTTCAGTCAAGTCATCACTACTAAATTCAGGACTCTCTAATTCTAATGATTCATTATGAGTTATAGAAGAAACAACACCTGTGGCTATCCAAGCGGAAATCCCGATAAACACGTATAACCAACTCATTGAATGGAAAACTTTACCCAAATCTAAATATGAACCGTTAAATTCTTCATCCCATGTCCAAAACCAATTAATCTTCAATAATTGAGAACCGATTAAAGAGGACATACCAATACATGTTGTGGGGAAACTAATTGATAACAATTTAGTTCCTGGATGTAATTTTGTACACGTTAGTAATGCACTAAAATATAGCGCACTTGTGGACATACCAAGCAATGTGAAGCAAAATGCAGTGATATAAAATGATGCAGGTGATGTTTGTGCTAATTCAGGATGATTAAACACGTACCCACAATATGAATATGCTGGTATAAACCCTAAGATGGACAAACAACTTAACGTAATAGGACCATGTGAATCAGCAATGATCCCCAAAATGGGTGGTACCAAATAGGCACCTAGATTAGCCATACTGGAGATAGTATTCACTTGTGTGGAAGTGTAATGTAACTTAACTTGCCAAGGGAATGAATACAATGATATTAGACCTAAAAACCCTGCAGTGACAGCGGATAATAGAGAAAACACGTATGCTACTCTTTTCGATGACTTCGGTGACAGCACATGAGGCAACAATAATCGAAGGTAATATGATAAGTAATTTTCTAATGTGGATAGTGCCATTATTCTTATGCTTCCCCAAGGAGAAAGAGAAGTGATCGATAAGTATACTGTTCTCCAAAAACAATGAAGGGGGGTAAAATCAAGATTTGATGCATCACTTTCAAATAAAAAGCATCCCGCTTATATCACTTAATTTTTTTTTGGACTTACCTGAATCGGGTTTTAAAAAGAGGAGTCATAAATTAAGATAAGAATGTCACATCTTGATAGGGAAATTTATAGTAATTTTTTCTGATTCATTAGATACGTGAAGTAAACATATTTATATATTTATGTGTACATAGTTTCCATTATTTTAACATGTTAGCCACTTCAATTAAACAACCAAATTTCTTGTTTTTATTTTTATTCTTGTTTCCTGATACAGTACCCCAATTAGTCGTGTTAACATTTTTACTGTTCTCTACGAGTTCTTTATAAGATACGGTGGAATTATCTTTAGAATATTTTTCAAATAAGTTATTCATGAATTTTCTCACTTCATCTCTATTGTATGGTTGTCTATTGATATAATTTTTCTTATGATGATTATTGTTATGACTACTTTTTTTCTTGTCCAAACTAGGAGCAACAGGGGTAGCACTGTTAATCGTTACAGACACCACTGGTTTCCCTGATTCGTTATTACTAGGAGTAGGAGTAGATTTAGGTTGTTGCTGTGTTGGTTGCTTAGAGGAAGCTCTAGCAGCAGCTTGAGCCCAACCAGTTAATTTAGGTTTTGTGTTAGTGGCAGTTGCAGCAGAAGCCATTATATTATTGATTGTTGTTGTTTTTTGTTTTTATTAATAGATGTAAATGGGGGGACGGGCTATCTCAATGAATTAAACACAAAATAGAACCAGAAATGTAATGAAAAAAATGAAGAAAATGACTAATATGCAATGGTGTATATGAGGGTGTCTAGTGGTATTATATTAACACTGGTGGGGACCTTATCGCCCTTCCAATCACAAAACATCATCAGTTACAACCTAAGGTTTTTGACAGATCAATGTATATTTTCGTGGAAAAAAAACAGCGACCGTCGGAAACGATACTATTTAATGTCACGTGGCATCTTTTTCCCTTTTAACCCCTTTTGGGAATTAAAGTCCGAGAACAGAAATTCCCTTTTTGGACGCTTATATAAGACCTTCCTCGAGGAAAAATACACTGCCTTACAGAAAAGGAGGTTGCCATAGTTAACAAGAAGCCACGTACCGTGCCTGCTAGTGGGGTACAATAGGGGTCACCTATGTTCTATACGAATCTGGAGGGGCTTACGTAAATAAATCTATATAAATGGAGGGCGGAAGAGTGGCAATTGCAGTCAGAATTACCTCTACTTACACTTGAATTAAACAAATCAAATAACAAATTAACATTATGGCTACCGACGAAAAAAAGTGTGACGATTCCTTGTCTGACAGAATTGATACTAACATTGTATCATTACCAAGATTCTTGGTAGAAGAACAAAAAAAACATAAAGATGCTACTGGTGATTTTAATAAAGTATTGAATGCCTTACAATTCGCTTTCAAATTCATTGCTCATACAGTGAGAAGAGCTGAATTGATTCATTTGACTGGGTTGTTTGGTACTTCTAATGCTACTGGTGATCAACAAAAAAAATTGGATGTCTTAGGTGATGAAATCTTTATTAACACTATGGAATCCAGTAACACTGTAAAGATTTTAGTCTCTGAAGAGCAAGAAGAAATGTTGAAATTTGAGACTAGTGATGGTACTTACGCTGTTTGTTGTGACCCAATTGATGGTTCATCCAATTTAGATGCTGGTGTCTCTGTCGGGACTATTGTGTCATTGTTTAAGATTTTACCTGGTAAAGAACATGGTAACAAAGATGTCTTAAGACGTGGTACAGAAATGGTGGCTGCTTGTTACGTCATGTATGGTGCTTCCACTCACATGATGTTGACATTCGGTGAAGGTGTCTATGGTTTCACTTTAGATACCAATTTAGGTGAATTCATCTTAACTGAACCAAATGTGAAGATCCCCGCTGAATCAAAGAAGATCTATTCCACTAATGAAGGTAATGCCTACTATTGGAATGACTCTGTTAAATCTTTTATTGAATCTTTGAAATGTCCACAAGAAGATGGTAGTGGTCCATATGCTGCTCGTTACGTTGGGTCAATGGTAGCTGATATGCATAGAACTTTACTTTATGGTGGGTTATATTGTTACCCTGGTAGTGAAAAGAGTCCAGATGGTAAATTAAGATTATTGTATGAAGGTTTCCCTATGGCTTTATTAGTGGAACAAGCTGGTGGTAAAGCTGTTAATGATAAAGGTGAACGTATCTTGGATTTAACTCCAACTCATATTCATGATTTAACATCCATTTGGATCGGTTCTTCCAGAGATGTGGACAAGTATTTGAAACATATTGGGAAATGATAAAAGGTTAGAAAATCTTTCTCTATATACATACTTATATATATATACAAGTCTTGTTTATTTCTCCCCTTATTAATATATTCTACATGTTTTCCTGTGTCTATTCAGAGTTGTTTGTTTCCACACCAGTAGACACACCAACACTTGGTTCTTCTTCAGTCTTAGAAGTTAATGTGTTAGGTGGTAAATTAGTGTCATTAATAGCAGAAGAGTAACCTAAAGATTCCACTTCAGCAACCATCAAATCTCTCACTTGTTCAGTCAATTTACCAACATCTTCTTTAGTTAAATCCTTTGTGGGGACTGGATCTAAGACTTTCACAGTCATGTACCCTCTGTTAAACACTTTCCATTTAGAATTCATTAAAGTACTAGTGTTAGATACAACGACAGGAACAATCGGAATACCACCTTGGACAGCCAAATGGAATGCACCTTTCTTGAAAGGTAAAATCTTCAAGTCAGTGGAATGAGATCTAGTACCTTCTGGGAAAATCCATAAAGCTCTCTTTTGTTCCTTCACAGTTTGTAAACCTTTATTTAGAGTGTTAACACTCTTTTCTCTACTACTTCTATCTAAGAAGTAAGTACCACTTAAACTCATAAATTGGCCCAAGAATGGTACATATTTCAAAGATTTCTTAGCAGTGACAGTACATCCAGGTGGGAACATTCTACCCAATAATAAAATATCTAAGGCAGATTGATGATTGGAGACAGCAATAAATGGTTTGTTTGCCAATTTTTCTTCACCAATGACTTTCACGTCAATACCCATACCATATTTCATAGCATAGTAATAACAACGAGCAGTAGTCCATTGTGCTAAATGTTGTTTACCAATAACTGTACATGTGATGGATGCTAAAACACCATAGACTGCACATAATAAAAGAATAACAACAGCTAATACGCACCTAAAGTAATATAACACACAACCACTCATTATAGTTGATAGATATACAGTTATATTAGTTCTGGTTTTAACAGCATGTCAAAAATTGAAATTTCAACCTAATTTCTTGGTTGTTTTTTTCTCGATCTATTCACTACTGTTTTTTCCCGTGGAAATAAGAGTTGGTTTCCAAGCAATAAAAGGGAAGGTTAGTGCTATAACAGGGATGAAAACTGGGTTATTTAACCTCATAATTCTATGTTAAGGTTTAAATATTTAGTATAATCAAATAGATCAGGTTTTTATAAGAATTTACTGTCATCAGATACTAAGTAAACTTTCAGCGTTTATATTTTCCCCAAATTAAATGTAAACAAAAAAAAGTTTGTCACATTAGGAACTCTCGCCAAATATGTAGCCGTTGTTGGTCTATTCAATCCTAATGTCTAACAACTATATATACCCTACCTAAATTTAGATCAGTATATGGCAATTTTATATATCACACGCCACGAAATGACACATCTGTGTTGGAAAAAAAATAACAATCTTCAATATTATTTGATTCTGTTTTCTACGTACCTCATCGATTTTTCATCGAAAGTTGACATTAAATTGTTAAACTAACAGATCAAAATCAGCAAAATATAATGTCCTCCACTGAAGGTGAAACTACTAAAGAACCTCAAACCACTACTAGAAGAGATTCTTTTGCCCCAATTGAATTTACTGAAGAAAATTCTAAGCAATGTTTAAAACAAGTGGAATTTTATTTCTCTGAATTTAACTTCCCTTACGATAAGTTTTTAAGAACCACAGCTGAAAAAAATGATGGTTGGGTACCAATTAGCACTATGGCTACTTTCAACCGTATGAAGAAATATAGACCAGTGGATAAAGTCGTCGAAATATTGCGTACATCTACTATTTTGGAAGTCTCTGAAGATGGTGAAAACGTTAAGAGACGTGTCCCATTGAACTTCGCCAAGGGTAAAGAAGCTAGAATAGAGCAAAATAAGAGAACTTTAGCTTTGATGAACATTCCACATGATGAGAACACTAAACTTTCTGAATTACAAGAAAAAGTGGAAGAATTTATTAATAAATTGGGTAACATCAATCAATGTCGTTTGAAGAGAGATCATAAGAAAAAATTCAATGGTACCGCTTTCGTGGAATTTAAAACTCAAAAAGATTGTGACGATTTCTTAGCTAACTATTCATGTGAAAAGGATGATGATTCTAACGATATCTTATCATTTGAAGGTAAGAAATTGGATCTTTTAACTAAGAAACAATTTGACATGCAAAGAGAAGCCACTAGATCTAAAAATTTCAGTGGTTCTGGTCAAAGATCAAGATCATTCACTGGTCACAGAAAAAACATGCCAAAATTAACTCCACCAGCACAAGGTGAATCCGAATCTGCCGTGGCTGAAGATGACGAATAAATTTTAAATTAATATTATATACACATAGTCTTGTCTCTTATTTTTTTAATATTACATCTGTATACTAAATTATTGTTAGAATACATAAAGAATTCATAGTACATACTCATTTAAATTTTTAAATGATAAATTTTCTCTTTCCTTATTGATTATTGTCCATGATTGATTTTTTTCTGTTTTAAATTGTATTATTCCTTCCTACCATTCTTGGTGTTAACGAAAGTCTCTTTTGTGGATTATACCACATACCATTCTCTGAAGGCATTAGTGCAGGTGTAGCATAATTGACTTGACTGTCCATAGTATATGACCAACCAGGTGTTATAGTTGTCTTTTGTTCTAATTTCCCCCAAGTACTGAAAAATGTTACAGCACTAGTTGGATATTGTCTTACCCACGATTTCTTGGTCACTTTAGGACCAGGTTGTTGTTGCATGGGGGCATATCTTACTTGACCTGTTTGCTTTGTATATGGTATGGCAAAACTTGCAGAATCAATTGAAGTGACCAATAAACCTGTAGTAACAGCTGTTTCACCTGGTGGTGGTTGTCTGTTTGTGGCAGGTCTAGGTAAGATGGCACCTTCCATACCTTTCAATTGAAATCTTTGTGTGTAATGATTTGTGTAACCAGCACGACTTTGAGCAAACACTTGAATGTAATATATACCATTAGCACCCATAGTGTTTAACACTACGGTATCCACTTCATGATTTTTCACTTCACCGACTTTCAAAGTTGCCAATTTGGCTATAAATTGAATGTTATCGTTGGGACCAGACACCAAACTGATAGCATATGAAGTAATTTTTTCATCATTGGTCATAGGCAAATCTTCCTCCCATTTCACTTTAATGGTCACTTGCCCTGAACTTGCGTCGTACACATGGTTGGCGCTCGGTTCATTAAACCCAATAATATCAGCGCTGACTCTCGTTGGTGTTTGTAACAGGAGCAGAAGTTGTAATAAGACAAATATTATCTTGAACATAGGTTATGAGGTTATCGTGTCCAAAGGGGTATACTTCTTATTGTTTGCACTGTTTCAAATGTAGTCAATCAGAAACAAGAAAGGATAATAAATTATATACTAATTGAGACAGAGATAGACATACCCAGTGATACGAGTCCCATCAGCCAACTTTTCCAGTCGAGGAAATATTTCCAAATATTGCCTGTGCGGGACTTTCTAGGTTGAAAAAACAATAAACGTGCGCTTTCGGATAGTCAAGAATGTCCCAATGGGGAAAGTGGTGTTTGGTTTGCGGCCTCCCATAATTCCTGATTGGGCAATGTTTTATTGTTACCCGGCAGTTGTGGAGAAAATGGCATAGTTTATTACAAATATTTGAAGTATAAGCAAGGTCTATATCTGGTGGAAAAATGGAAAAAGTAATGATGTGCATGTCTGTATATAGTGTGGTAGTAAGAAGGTTCATTTTATTCCGTTGAGTATTGTTTCCATGCAGGAAATGACTGTAGAAACCTTAGAACTTGCTTAAATGAAATAAAGATTAAAGAGATCATATAAGTAGAATAACAACTGTTTGTTCGAGATAAAACTCAATAAACAATAAAATACAACCACTGTGAGTGTGTGTTTCATCTTATCATATTGTTGGTGCTTAATTCAGCCACCATATGTCAAATTATGATCGTGTACTGGAACATCCCACTGCCAGACCGTAATATTAAACATTGTTGAATTGATCAAAAATAAAACACCTAAGGTGGCACCTAGAAAGCTTATTTGATGGTTTATCAACCAGAGTACCAACGGTTCCTCAAGGTGCGACGTTGCCAATAGTAAGAGGATGCCTATATTACTTAATCCGATTAAATCGTGTAATTCCGAACGAACGGAAATGTTTCTACGGATGTTTCTTTGCCAGTGAAAGTGCTGCACGAGTGATTTTATCAATAGCCGGGTAGCATTTAAGTAGTAAATTTTGATGTGAATTTCAATTTAAGTCAAATAAGTAAACAAACGATTTGATGCCGATTAGTGGAAGGGACATTGCAATTGATCACTTAACTGAGAGAAAATATGACTTCCCATGAAGACACTGCACGTATGGGGTTGGTACTACCCATTGTACAACAACCTCCATCTTCGTATGGACCCACTCTGATAACAAGTTCAGCAGATTCATCATCAAGATTAGGTACCAATGCAATTGGATCGGATCCTCTTTCAAATTTGATAACGGCAAACATTGAACGAACTAACGTGAATGATACAACTAATAGAAATTTTCAAAATTCAAATAGGTCTCTGAATAATGATAATAATAGTGAAGTTATTTATGAGAAGGGTCAAAAATGGGTACCTATTACTTTGTATAAGAAGAATTATTTACCTGTTTGGACCCATTTCTTAACTATAGATAAAAATCTACTGTTTTGTAGGTGTAAACATTGTGGTCAAATCATTGCAAAAAATAATAATGGGAGTCCAACGAGGAAATTAAAGATACATTTGAAATCCATACATGATATTGGATCATCTGTAAATTTTTATAGAATGAAAGAAAGAAGTCGATTGAATTTAGATATCCCAAATTTCCAAATATCCAAGAGTAAAAGTTTATACAAGAGTCATGAAAGTATACAGAACGAATCAGACGCAAATGATTCAGATAATGAACAATTATTACAACTGAATAGTGAATTGAATAATGGATTAATAACAGATGACGATGATGGAGAAGCTGGTTATGGTTATAATGCATTTTCCAATGATTTAGTGGTATCTATCCTAATTGCATCACAAAATTTACCATTGTCATTTGTGGAAAACAGTTCATTTCTTTCTTTAATGTGTAAAGTTCCTCAAAATTATCGTATTAAAGAAGATGAGGTGAAAGATGATATTTTAAATTTATCAGAAGAATTAGATAATATCATTCAAAGAAGTATTTCATATGAGTTCCCTTTACAAATTGATCGTTCTCAACTTGGTGGTGAATCGAATGATGTATTTACAGCAATGAAGGAAATATTAGAAGATTACATTATTCATTTATTTAAGGCACCAGTGTTCTCATTGACTTATTACATTTGGAATAATACATATTTTGTCATAACGGGTCAATTTTATGATCATGAAAATAAAGTACAAAGAACTTTACCCCTATCGATAACTCAAATAGATACACCTCAAATTAATGTTGATTCTAAATTTATTTCAGATAGATTCAAAGAAGTGTTCAATAAATATACAGGTTTAAACAAATCAACATTATCATTAACTTTCCCCAATGAGATAGATAGACATCTAGTGTATTCTTCTATTAAGTCATTGAATGAGATTGATAATGGTCGTCCTAATTTTGAACTCAGATCATGTGTATTAACTGAACTTTTCAAATCAGTGTGTCATTTATTTGGTCATAATAAATCTGATCAAACGAATGGTTATAATAGACCAACAAGGGGAGATGATTTAGTTGATTCTCTTTTTGATATTTCCAATATTGATATCACATCATCTATATTTGGGAAAATAAATGCATTCTATGAAGAAATTTCAACAAATATTCAACAAACACAAAAGTTTAATGAATTATGTCAACAGAAGGGATTAAAACCTTCTTTGAAAAAATTTGATTCTTTAAGTCCATCTAATGTGGTTCCCTTCTTGAGTGAATTTTTAGAGTTGCAAGATGTCATAGAAGTTATTAATCCACATCTACGAAATGAAAAATTCACTGAATTAGATTTCAAATTCATTGGTCATTTATCATCATTATTATCATCATTCTATTCCATAATTGAACTTTTCACATCTTCAGATATGTCTAGTTTCAGTTATACGATCATTATGATTAACACACTAGAGATTCAATTATTACAAATTTTAGATGATATTCAATACAGTCGATTTTGTCAACCAGTGAAACAATTATTATCAGAAGTGCAAAGACAAAAGAGAAACATGTTAAAATCCAAGTCTGGCAAATTAGCATCATTCTTATGTCCTCTTGTTATCATGGATGAAATTATGTTAAATTCAATTTTCAAGACTACTTCATTGACTGATGTGATTACCGATGTAACAGATATATCTATTGATTTTATTCTTAAATTCATTCAAACTAAACAAGTGGTTTCTCAAGATACTAATGATACAACAAAACAATCTGTGGAAATTGCAGGGGATCCATTATTAGAAGGGCTACCATTCATTGAAATGGGTGCCGTTATCAATATAAGTAATGATGATAACGCTAAGGATAAAGCATTTTCTGATGCCTTAAATAATTTATTGATGCAAGAGTTAGAAAATGATTTCCATCAATATGTATCCACAGTGAAATCTGAATTCCCTAAGATCTATGTTAAGTTTTTAGAGAAATATGATTATGAGAAGGTTGGGAAATCTTTCCACAGACAAGGTACCATGGAACCATTAACACCATTAGAGGAATTACTACAAATTCATATACCAGTCAGTTATGATTTTATGAACAGATATTTAACAGAAAATATCGGATTATTATTCAAAATTTTAATGAAATTTACCTTCACTGAATCGTCATCATCTATTAGGAATGAATATTGTTATTTAAATAATTATACTCCTGCTATAGATGAAGAATTATTAGATCCATGTATGAAAGTGAAACTGTTTAATGATCAATTGAATTTAAATAGAGCCAATTTAGATCGTCTCACTTTAGAAAAACTTTGTCATACATCATAATTATTGGTTGTATTATTACTTATATATATATATTATTTTAAACAAATACTTTTTCATTGCATTATTTAATTGTTAGATATAACATTTATATAAAATATATCTATATGATCTTGAGATGCCCGTTTTATATCTCCTTTATTGTTCAATTTTCCTTCTTTGTTTTATTACTCTTACGTTTGCTCTTTCTCACAGATTTCTTATTCAAATCTGTGTATAATCCCATTGACAAGAATAGAATCAAATATGATGTCAATATTAGGTAACCATAAGCGGCAGCACCTTGAGTCAAATGACAACTCCCCTTGTTAGGTAATATACCATCAAAATATTTATTAGCATAGAAAGTGTAAGTGACAAAATACACAAATGCCACATCAATGAAAAATTGAATGATTTGAATTCTAGTGACCCAACGTTTCCAACGAACAATGATACCACGAGAACTTAAGAAATAATAGAAATACATTATTACATGTACAGCCAAATTTAATCCAATGGGTACCCATTCCACTGAAGTGTGACCCATTAGTTGTGTGTAACATAATAAAACTGTGGCACCATGATGATAAGTGTGTACAAAGATTAATTTCTTTCTCTTTAATATAAGGAATGCAGTGTCTACTAATTCCCAATATTTTATCAGATAATTCAAATAATATATGGTGATTAATTTTGGTGAGAATGCATCCACTGCACAAATTGACCAAAACAAACCATTATGATGAATCATGGGCACAATTTGTTCTATAAGTAATAGCAGAAGTATTAATGACACAGCACTTAGGAACAAATTATGCAATTGGAATATGATAGTGGATTTTAAAGGTGGGATTCGTAATTTACGTAAAGTGTATTGTCCACCAAACACTAGGAAATAGTATAATACTACTATCCCCATAGCATGGTACCCATTAGCTAATTTAGTCTTGTCATAAATAAAGACGAAATCATCAGCTGAATAACCTATAATGGATTCAAAACATGTTGAGAAAATTGACCATAATTCTACACCAAATGGATGATCCTTTGAAAACCCATAAAATTTCAACGATTCATTGGAATGTCCAAAACCAGATAACACTGATGATTGAGTGGAATTGCTCATTGTATTGTATATCTGTGTAGACCAAGGATAGGGGAACCAGCTTACCATGTTGTATAAAAGTTTCGATGGATTTTTCAAATTGAAATTGAAATTTTCAGAGGTAATAGGAGTGTCACGTGATTGAGAAGAATAGGGTGGTAATAAGCAAATTTCCACTGGTTATATTGATATTGGTTTGTTTGTTGATAAATTATGTTGTTAACTGTTTAACTGGTATAATCCTACAATTTTATAAATTTGTTTTTAATTTATTATGTTTTAGTAACTAAACGGTATTGTTGCAAGAAGGTTTAAACATCCAAAACTATAATAAAAATGTAAACAAAATTCTGAAATATCGAAAATGTGAAGAGTTAATTGTTTTCAATTGACAAATAGTCTGTAATATATATTCTAAGATGACATTTAATGTTTCTGTACTGAAAATGCACATTTCGAACAAGTTTGGTACATATTAATCTTTTACAATATTTTCATGTAGTGTGCACTTTACTTAACTTGTCGTACTTCCAATTTTAACTCCAGTGTATTTAAAGCTCTCCATTAAGATTCTTTATAATTAACACATCATTATCATTTCATATGATGTTTGGCAAGAGAACTCGCTTATATAAGCTGTTTTTCACTTACTATCAAGAAGATCACCTACACTACACACTGTTTTGTTGCAAACAAAAGAAGAATAACCCATTTCAAAGCATGCATAAAGCCACAACAGGTTTATCAACCCATTCTTGTACCTTAACCCTGTGTTTTATATAGTGTAATACCACTATACAAATTTTCTTAGAACACGAATTTAAAAAAAAAAAAAGAAGATCGAATTTATAACCACTTTTAATATGTGAAGAACATACCAACCAAATACAAACACAAGAAGCACAACAAGACCAGATGTCAGCTCTATTCAACTTTAGTTCTCTTTTGCAAGTGATCCTACTTTTAATTTGTTCATGCACATACATTCATTCACAATGGCCATCATTATTGGATCGTTATAAGACACATGAAGCATTTGGTGCGTTTTGGAAGATGGCACGTATAGGTGAAAGAGCAAGTCCATATGTTAGTTTAGCTTGTATCTTTATGGCTATTCATCAATTCAACAGTTGATCGTGAGACATGTATCATATAAAACAACAACGTCTATAGTTTATGTAAGAGTTTTTACAAGTAATAAATATAACAAATAAGTAAGCAAGATAATAAGATATTTAAAGAACAAGAATTTGATCATGTTAAATAATTTAAAACAAAATTAAAGTCAGATATTTGAAAGCAATTCTCTTCCCATGTTACTTTGTAACTCAGAGCTTGACTCTATGTTGCATAAGTTGTTTCATCATAAAAATTTTGTTTTTAAAGAATTTAAAGAAGATCTCACATCTCTTCAATTCGATGGAAATATTATAATCAATTTAGTTTTAGTGATCAGTTTGGTATATTTGACTATACAATAAAGATTTGCCCCTTGGAAAGAAACAAAAACTTTGAACAAAACTGTTTGTATAATAAAATTGAATCCATGAACCAAGAAAGTAAGCTCCATTGGGTTATCTTAAATTGAAAATCTAAGACAATCGTCATAACTATGGTTTGAAATCCATGAAGGATTTCCGTACCAAAAAAAACACTGACAAATTCATGCCAGGACAACAAAATGGGACAGTGAAGGAGAATGAGCCGAAACTAACTCTCCAACGCTCTCCCATCTTAATGAGTGGATTTAAAGAATTTAAAATTTTTAAATCTCATTACGTTTTCCGTATATGAATAGGTGGGAGACTTTCGACCCAAAGCATGAGGTTGAATCCTGACGGACTCCAATTCTGTAAGCTTCGATCAGTGACGATTCTTCGGTTATGGATTGGGGCACAAGGGAAAACATAACAAGTGCAAGAGTGAGAGTAACAAAGGAAACATAAAATTTTTCATTATTTCAATCTATTTATATAAGAAAAGAGAATGTCATGTCATCGTGGACGAGCCGAAGAGTGGTTGCCAGTTAGGGCTAGACCACCATGATTGGTACAATATAAGCGGCATGTAGTGTAGTGGTATGTTGCAATTGACCACTGTAGTGTTGTAGTTCCACACTGACACAATGTTTGACGATATATGGTAATCTTAATTGTTGGTAGGTTCCATGGTTGGTAGCACCAGTCACGTGATACAGCGTTAACAATTTTGCTTAATTAAACTCAAATTATATATGGGTTCATCAGAGTCAAGTTCCTTTGATCTAATTGATATTAATAGTGTAATAGTACCGAGTGATATAACACAATGTCGGGTAGTTACTGGACGTCCACCCAGAGGTTGAAATGGCAATTTACTAAAGCTTCATTGGGCAAAGAAAGACAAAAATTATGGATGTTGGAATGTCAATTGTTCCCTCAAGGGCTTAATATTGTAATGAGTTCGAAAGGAAAAGATAATAACAGTTCCAGCAATGGAGGATCAAAAGGTAATGGTAATTCAACTACGACGACGACGAAAAATATACCAATTATTCATAGAGATTTACATTATGATAAAGACTATAATTTGAGAATTTATTGTTACTTCCTAATAATGAAATTGGGTAGAAGATTAAACATTAGACAACATGCATTGGCTACAGCTCACGTTTATTTGTCTAGATTTCTCCTGAAGGCATCTGTAAGAGAAGTTAATTTGTACCTTTTAGTGACCACATGCGTTTATTTAGCTTGTAAAGTGGAAGAATGTCCACAATACATTAGAACATTGGTCAGTGAGGCACGTTCTCTATGGCCTGAATTTGTTCCACCTGATCCAACAAAAGTGACAGAGTTTGAATTTTATTTATTGGAAGAATTACAAAGTTATTTAATTGTCCATCATCCATATAAACCTATGGAACAAATAATTGAATGCTTGAAATTACCACCATTCAATTTGAACTTCTCCTCGGAGGATATTCAAAATTGTTGGTCATTAATCAATGATTCATACATTAATGATGTTCATTTAATTTATCCACCACACATTATTGCCATTGCTTGTATGTTTATTACCATATCCATCCAAGGCGGGAAATCTATGAAAACGTCATTAAATGCACAACCAAATGAATTAACACCGTTCCAAATAACTTTCAACAAATTTTTGGCAGAATCTCATGTGGATTTAATGGAAGTAATGGATACCATTCAACAACAAATCACACTGTATGACCATTGGGATAAATATCACGAACCATGGATCAAGTTTCTACTGCATACATTGTATTTAAGACCGAATTCCAGCGGTAATACTGTACTACCATCATCAACGTGAAACTGCACGTGATTTTCCCATAGTATAATTATGATTTTTTCAGTCATCGAGAAATTTAGTTTGAAAAAAAAAAAAATTAAGAGTTACTGAAGAGATCTCTTTAAGTAACACGTTGCAATAGACGCATTGAACCAATGACTTTCCCCACCAATGAACACATACATACGTCAAGACCAGACATTGCACACGCCATTGACCATTCTATAAAAGATGAATTCTTCCCCGTGGCAAATAACTCTACAGAAGAAGATTATTATTTCAAAACCAACCCTAAACCAACATATATAGATGAATTGGTAGCAGATGCCAAGGAATTCGTCCAGTATCAACATGATTGTGGGAGAGATAAAATTGTTCTTGTTACTTCAGGTGGGACCACTGTACCATTGGAAAATAATACTGTAAGGTTCATTGACAATTTTTCAGCGGGTACTCGTGGTGCATCAAGTGCAGAACAATTTTTGGCTAATGGGTACAGTGTAATATTCCTTTACAGAGAATTCTCATTGACACCATTTAATAGAAATTTTCAAAATAAAAGTGACGTTTCATTCTTAGATTTTATTGATGAAACAGGGAAAGTGAAACCTCAATATATGGAAAAGATTCTTCATAATAAGAAACTTTATGAAAAATATACTAATCAAGAGAGAAAATTATTATTACTACCTTTCACAACGGTCAATCAATATTTATGGTCACTTAAAGGTGTGGGACAATTATTAAACGATAACGGTTGTTTATTCTATTTAGCAGCAGCTGTAAGTGATTTCTTCGTTCCTCACTCTAAATTACCTAAACATAAGATACAAAGTAGGGATTATGGACTTTCCACAGATGGTACTGACGACGATAATGTGAAAAATACAATAACAACAGCAGATGGGAAACTTATTGTGAATTTAGATCCGGTACCTAAATTTTTAAGTAGATTAGTCAAATCCTGGGCTAAACAAGCAATGATCGTATCTTTCAAATTAGAAACTGACGAATCCATTTTAATTGATAAAGCTAAATATGCTTTGAAAAGATATAATCATCAACTTGTCATTGGTAATCTTCTACAAACAAGAAATAAAGAAGTGGTCTTCGTTACACCAGATAAGAAAGATGGTCATTGGATTAGATTAGATAATGACGCCCAATTTATTGAAGAAAAAATTATCCCTGAAGTGACAAGACTTCATAACAACTGGATTAATGAACAATGAAAAATGAAAAGAGCAAAAAAAAGCATATCTTGTTGCATAAACACTAATTTGTATATATATATTTACTTTTATTTATAAGAATTCAAATCCAAGCCCAAATTGAAAACCTTTTCTCTGCAAATCGTCAGAATGACTAGTTAGAGGCACACCAAAATTTAATTCAAATCTTGCCATGGGGTGTCTTAATAATATTCCCACACCAATGGAAGTGGAATGTTCTTTACTCAGATTTTGTAAACTGTTAATAAGTGGCATATTATTATTATTAATTAATTTCCCACCATTGAAGAACCAATGTAATCTGAAATTAGAATCCTTAAATTTTTGGATGGGTAATCTAGTAAAGATACTAGTACCATAAGCTACAAATGCATCTCCACCCAATGCATAATCAATATGCCTGGAACCAATACCCATATTATGATAACTACGAATATCATTGGATCCACCCTTTTGGAACTTATCAGTGTAATGGATGTAGCCATTGTCGAAATTTAAATTTTGAATGTACCCACATTTAAAAGTATTACTCATTGTGATAAAATCATCAGGGAACCAACTTTTCACCCAATTAAACTCTAAGATATTTTTCCAGAATCTAGATCCATTGTCCACTATACCAAGTTCACTATTTAATTTAAACAATTGACCTTTGGTCGGGCTAAATTTATTGTCTCTTTGATCCCAAATAAATGCACTCTTAAAACAATTTCTTATAAAAGTACCTTCTTGTATTAGTAGATATTCTGATAATTTTTGATTTTTGTAATCTGCACTGATGAAATGCCTCTTGGTCATTTCATAATCGAATTGTACATTCCAATTACCAGAATAGAAACTTCTTACCCCCATTAAACAACCAATATCTTTAACACCAACATTTTTCCAAACGTCAAATGCATTAAGATTCCATGTCCAAAATGGTGTTTGTCTCAAATATGCTGATGTAATAGAGAAGTTAGTTCCTGAATTAGTACCTGTATCACGTCTATAATCTAATTTAACTGTTTCATCTGTAGGTAAACGTGTTTGGAATGACATATAACCATCACCTTGTCCTGAATTGGTAATATTGGTACCTGTCTTAGCTGTAAATTTAGATGTAGGTTGATAATATAATACTGCTGATAATTGTAGGGGACCATTAGACTCTCCATCAGTCTTTTCAGTGGTTTGGAATGTGGGGTGAAGTCCCGAAATTAAATTGGATTGCATTAATCTTGTATTCAATATATCTAATTGAATTGGGATATCTGAAAGTTTTGTGCATTGCTTCAGCGTACTATCAATATAAGTTTGTAAAGTTTGTTCGTTTATGGTTCCCTTGTTGGACACTGACACTGATTGTACGTTGGTTATTCTAATAGGAGCATGTTGATTTTGTTGAAGCAATTCGTCAATGTACTGTTGTGAGATTTGTTTCAATGGGTCCTTCCCCTTCCCTTCAATGGCTATATTATCACTCATTATCTTATTGTCTTGTTCTCTGTGCTTGTATTTTATGGAATCTATTTCGAAGATTTAATAATAATAATAGTAAAAAACATCAATAATAATAAATCAAATTAATAATATTATTAATAATACAAAAAACACATATATACAAATATATCTATACATGATTTTTATTCTCTAAAGCAGCCTCTTCATATAATGGTGCAATACATTTCTTACCACATTCTGTCTTAAAATGTCTACCCAAGGCATCACTTCTTGCGAATTTTTTATTACAACCCCATGATTGACCATTCTTCAATTTACCACCACAAATGTAACGTTTCTTACCAGAATGTAAATCTTCATGTCTTTTCCTATCGTGTTGTCTTGCGAATGCTTTATTACAAACACTACAAACAAATGGTCTTTCATTGGTATGAGTTCTTAAATGTGATTTTAAATTGTATGATCTTGTAAAAGTTTTATCACAAATCTCACAGGTATATATCGCAGCATTCTTATGAGTAGTGTTGGTGGCATGCGTATGATCCAGATGCATATTATCATTATTAATTGTTTTTTGAGACGGTATAGAAACTCCATCATCTTTTTCTGTAGGTTCCACTTGTAATGCAGCTAATTCTAATAATTTATCTCTATTTTCACTTAAAGATCTTGCCTTTTCATCTAATGACACAGAAGATCTTCTACTTCTACTTCTACTTCTAGTGGAACTTTTCCTTCTTAATTTTCTACCATTAATCATTTCATCATAAGTCTCTTGGTCATTAGTTGGTGTTAAAAGAGTTTGCGGACTTGGTGATGATAAAATTTCATTGAATGTTTGCTTTTCAATTTGAGGTGAATTAAAATTGAGTAAATTGTAATTGTTATTGTTATTATTATTATTAGGATCAATTACTTCTTTGTTTTCATTAAAATCTTGTACAGATATAAGTGGTGCCACTTGAGGTTTAGTCTCATCAATAGCAATTTGTGGTGATTCAGAGAAAGAATTTATGAAATTATTAGCATTTAAATCGATACCAATATTATCTAATAACAAATCCAAATCATTAATATCGTTAACGTGTTTTAACCCTCTTGAATTCACTGGTAATAACATATTAGAACTGTTAGAGTACACACTCAGTAAATCATCATTATCATCATCCCCTTGTCCTGAGAATGAAGAATTATAACCTGAAGGAGACACAGCTAATCTATCCACAGCTAGTCTATCTTGAGGTGCCAAATATGGTGTATGATTACCATCATTGTTTTCAATATCACTTGGGTATTCAAATAATGCATTTTGATCAGGTCTTGGTGATAAATATTGTGGAACAATATAAGTTGGGGTCAAATTATTATTAGTTGTATTACTGTTACTACTATTTGAAAAATGAGCTGGTGTTAATCCACCATCAGAGTCTTCAATTTTCAAAGTGGGGGTCTGTACAATTTGTGGTGAATTATTTGAAGTGTTTGCAGTATTATTAGAATCACTCTCTGGTGAAAACAGAATAAAATCTTGTTCAACATTTTCTGTCTTGAAAAAAGGTGCCTGATCTCGTGGTAACCCCTGTAGTTGTTGTGATTGACCAGATTGACCATACTGGAGATACTGGTCTAAGATTGTATCTACTTTTTCATATAAATTGGATTGAGAATTAGTAGCATTATCATTATTTTGCGTAAACTCATCTCTATCACTGTTCAAAAACTCGGAACCGTTTCCTGTGGACATCTTATATTATTTTAGTTGTACTATGTAAAGCAATACACTAGTCTTGTTCAAGCCCTTTTTCCTTGTGGTGTTTATCCTTTCGAACTTGTTCCTTTGATGATAATCAATGAATAAAATTATTTAATATTATCTAATTTTTTCTTGATGGACTGCCTTATGAAAAATGCATCAATCAACAACTTGGTAATACTAAGACTAACTATATATATAAAATACGAGATCACGATAATCAAGTGAGGGCAAGCACCCGCCCCAATGAGGAAAACCACAGGGACGACTGATAGTAACAATCTTCCTAGTGGAAAATGATGCAATCTATTGTTCTACTAATTTTTTCTGAAGAAAAATTGAGTCTCACTAAGCCTCACGGAGGAGGCTTAGGTTGTACGGCCATGTCTGTGCATCTTAAGCTGTTGTTGCTGGTTCTAATTTAAGGTCGACGTCAAGGCAGATATGCCATACATCTGGTGCGAATGTCTTGATTCTTTCCAAATGCTTGGCCTCGAAAGTGTAATGAGATCCCATCTTGACAGCCAATTGTTCCAATTGGTTTAGTACTTGTAATGTGAAACTACCACTTTGGATATCATCGATGTGAACATTTTCATGGATGTGTAATGTCACCAGAGGGCATTGTTTCCAATCGTGGTGATGAGATAATAATTGTAATGAGATGGGCCAACCTTGTTGACTGGAAGGTAAGAGACCAAGATTGATATGTCTTATCCTTAGTAATTCAGGATGTTGTCTGTCTCTAAATTGTTGGATTCGTAAATCACTGTTTTCATTGTTTTCATTAAAGATAAACCAACTAGGGTTTTGTTGATCACGATGGAAATATTTGTTAGCGATTAGACCTCTTTGAAGACCTTCCACTGATGATGAATTCAATTCAAACCCAAACAGGTAACGACATTTCAATTTCAAATAACTGAAACTGAAATATCCAATACCACAATATAAATCTACAACATCATTGTTTTGTACATCTGGGAATGTCTCCAGTACTCTTTTCTTTTCTTTAATGTTACCTCTAGAAAACATGGTAAACATGGGATTCCAAACTTGCCATATCCCATTTTGTTTCAATTGACACCATATGTCTTTATCATCGAGATTTTCATTAAGACGATGAATTACTTGTAAATTATGAGGTTGACGCATAATGTCTGCTTCTTCAATGGGTTTGTTTAATGCTAATACATCTAATTGTAAAAATTGTAATAATTTAGTGTAAAACAACGTCAATTCATCTGGTGTAAGTAATTCTTGGAAGATTGGATGTTCAAAATTTCTTACAGTGGAATTATTTAATAATAATACAGGTGGATAAATGGAATATTTAATTGGTGTATGATCTAATAATTTATTCAATGTGTCATCATCTTTAGAATCTTGGAAATATAATTTAGTGAAACTTAAGACATCTTGAGGGGCCGCATTTTTCTCATTGTCAATATTAGTATCTAACTCATATTCTCTAATTAATTCATTGGGGAATTCTTTCTTGATAATATCAATAGATGTTATATTAGTTCTTATAATTTTATTACCATCTTCTGATAACATAGGTTTCACAAACGATTTAGTTTGTTCTAATTGTGTCTTGATCGTCTTGATAGAATGTGGATCAGAGACCACGATTTCGTAAGGCATAGTTAGTTGTGTGTGTACCTATTGTCATCTCATCAGATCTTTCCAATTTTTTTCACTGTCAAAAAAATTCTTATTTCAATATTGAAAAAAAATTGATGATTAGTTAATTAATAGATCAATGAGATCAAGAATATCGCTACAACTCATTTAACACATTTCATATTTTGCATTTGCATACTGCCTTACAATAATATATTACTATGGTAAGAATATTTTCCGCTCGACGTATTCGATATATGCTGGAAGATTGTAATCCAGCGACAGTTTGCGTAATAGCCGCATTGGCATTTACTGTTCCATTCATAATGTATACTAGTCACACAGAAGATGGTACTAATGGGTTTAATTCTTTCCAAAATACTAATACAAAAGTGGATGCTACATTTACTAAAGGTTGTATAAACACCCAAGAATATTTACTTGATTCATCATATAAGAAACAAAATGCTACATTTGTCATGTTAACTAGAAATAAAGAGATTGACGGGGTGATATCATCTTTGAATAGTATCGAAGAGCATTTTAATCAATGGTTCCATTACCCCTACGTGTTTCTAAATGATGAACCATTTAGTGATGAGTTTAAATCACAAGTGTTGGCTGTCACTGATTCAGAAGTCACATTTGGTACATTAGATAGTAAAGATTGGGAATTCCCGAATGCCAACATGCCTGGTATGAGTTTAAAAGATATATTACAATTACAAGGTGATAGAGGTATCTTGTATGGTGATATGGAATCATATCATAAGATGTGTCGATATTATTCCGGTAAATTTTATAAGAATGAACATGTCACTAAATATGAATGGTATTGGAGAATTGAACCAGATGTGGAATTTTATTGTGATTTAACTTATGATCCCTTTTGGGAAATGCAAAGACGTAATAAGAAATATGCCTTTACCATTATGATTCCTGAATTGTATTGGACTGTACCCAATTTATTTAGATACACAATGAGTTACATACGAGAGAATCAAATTAAACTTGGTTCATTGTGGAAAATGTTTACTACGGATTACACAGTGGTGGGGATTGATAAACTTGAAGATGAATATATGGATACATTTATTAATTATGAACATGACACTATGGGTCCTGTCTCTGAGAAAGTTGCCATTGATCATTTTTTGCAAGAAGGTTATGATGGCAATGAAGATGGGTTAAAATTTTTAATTGACAGAGCACAATTGAAACCACCTCTAGTGGAGGATAAATTTGATAATTTAGATTATAATCTATGTCATTTTTGGTCTAATTTTGAAATTGCCAGATTAGATATATTCCAGGATCCGACGTATGATAATTATTTTGAATATCTTGAGCAAAATAATGGGTTTTGGCAAGAGAGATGGGGGGATGCACCTGTTCATTCACTTGGGTTAAGTATGATACTTAATGTGGGGGATGTACATTATTTTAGAGACATTGGATACAAACATTCCACATTACATCATTGTCCCAAGAATTCCCCGAACATTTATGATTTCCCATACATTGCTACCAATGATCGATGGGTACGCCCCCGCCAAAACAATTATGATGTACCATTTATGGAAGGTACAGGTTGTCGTTGTCGTTGTCCGCCACCAAAGAAAGAAGTGGAGGATCGTCATTCACAATGTTTGAACACATGGTTTGATTTAACTCATTCAGCTAACCCAAATGCTAAGAGACAACCGAAATACAATTTAACGAAACTTTACAACACTATCAATAAAGATTTCTTGAGACATCGCAACAGAGGTGATGAAGATATTGAACAATTTCTTGATCTTAAGTGATATTAATTAATAGTAATAATACATTTGAATATTTAAAGTAAAATATATATATATAATGAAATGAATAATGGGTGTGCATGAAAAGGATGTGTATGTGTTAGAATTAACCACCGAAACCGTATAAGGTTCTACCTTGTCTCTTCAAAGCGTAGACGACATCCAATGAAGTGACGGTCTTTCTCTTGGCGTGTTCAGTGTAAGTGACAGCGTCTCTGATGACAGATTCTAAGAAAGTCTTCAAGACAGCTCTGACTTCTTCGTAGATTAAACCAGAGATACGCTTCACACCACCTCTTCTAGCTAATCTTCTGATAGCTGGCTTAGTGATACCTTGAATGTTATCTCTAAGAATCTTTCTGTGACGCTTGGCACCACCTTTACCTAGACCTTTACCACCTTTACCTCTACCGGACATGTTTGTTTATTTATTTATATTTGATTGATTGATTGACTGATTGACAGACAGAACAGAGACCAATACAGCTCCAGGACAGCTCCTTATATAGCACTAAAACACCACTGGCCCCTGAAACTAGTAAACAAACACTCCTGCGAAACCCTCAGCACGGCGACACCATACAAACTGCGAAACCCCCAGCACAGCCCATTTCCAGCGGCCAATTTCTCCACAGTGGAAATCGTGTCTTAACTATGGCGAGCCGTGCTGCAGGTTTCGCGGCCCCACTGTGAAAACACGGGCACGCGTAAACACAGATAAAGATACCAAAGGTATATAAACAAACAACTGGAAGTGGCAAGGGGGGAATCTTTGGTAACAAACCGAACAACACAAACATGGCTAGAACCAAGCAAACAGCAAGAAAGTCCACTGGTGGTAAAGCACCAAGAAAGCAATTGGCCTCCAAGGCCGCTAGAAAATCCGCCCCATCTACCGGTGGTGTCAAGAAGCCTCACAGATATAAGCCAGGTACCGTCGCCTTGAGAGAAATTAGAAGATTTCAAAAATCTACTGAACTTTTGATCAGAAAATTGCCATTCCAAAGATTAGTCAGAGAAATTGCTCAAGATTTCAAGACCGATTTGAGATTCCAATCTTCTGCCATTGGTGCCTTACAAGAATCTGTTGAAGCTTACTTAGTCTCTTTATTCGAAGATACTAACTTGGCTGCCATTCACGCTAAGCGTGTTACTATCCAAAAGAAGGATATTAAATTGGCTAGAAGATTAAGAGGTGAAAGATCATAAATATTATTGAGTTGATCTCATAATATATTGTGTTAAAATTCATTTTCTTCGACTTTTGTATAATAATACATCTATATATATATTATATAAAATTTATTGGGTAATTTCGGGTACGTTTTAATTATTACTATTAACTTTTGTCTTTTTACCATTGTAATGGTAACCAATCTTTACCCTGTGCAATGGTTTTAATCTCTTCATCGTCATACATTTCAATAAATTGTTGATCCAGAGCTCTGGCCTTGGGGAAGGCAAATCTTCTATATTCATCAAAAATCATAGTCAATGACCAATTTTGTAATCTTCTAATACAACCAACAAGACACCCAGTACGATGTTTACCTCTATTACAATGAATTAAAATTGGTTGATTAGCAGGGTTTATGACAATCTCCAAGGCTTTAGTCAATAAATCTGAAGGTAAATTGACAAATGGTTCTTTATTACCACTCATACCCACTTGAAATAATGTAATACCAGATTTATTTAAAAAATCTATATTCTCTGGTGGGTACTCCTCTGGAATAAGCACTAGGATAGATTTTAATTTTAATCTTTCCTTTAAGAACCCAAAATTTTCTAATCGAGGGAAACTACTTCTATAAATTTGTCCCACTACATGTGAGAAATTCTCTGGTGGTACCACTTCAGTGACCACATCACTATTTTCCAATTCTTTTAAAAGTCTGTCACTCTTACTCTTATGTTCATCAGAATTAAATTTATCATCAATGTCTTCTTCTGCCTCCACCTCGGGGGGAATATCTTCATTCTCATCTTGCAATTGTCTTAACGCTTCATCAAACTCATCGTTATTGAAAAGATCGAGTCGAGAACCATGGCCAGACCTTATCCCATCATTTTCATTATTTTGTATGGATCGTATTATATCACTCTCTTTAGCTATCAGTAAATCTATCTTCCCCCTATGTGCACGTGAACCTCTTTGTGGCATCTTTATATAGTTTACAGTATCCTTTATATTCCCTTCACTTTGCTCTCATTGGTATCATTAATTAGTCTATGAACCAAGTCTTATGATTTAACCTAACCCGGAAATCTGGCCGTGTGTCATGATATTACTATTACAATATTTACAAATTTATATCACTCACAAGATTAATAATAGATATGAATGACCCATTTGACATCTATCCCAGTGTCTTACTCATTCACCGACAAGGGTCCTGCTTAGTAGCCATGTGTGATGGTGTACACCATTAATCAGAAATGATTAATTTATTACTGTGTTTTTCTTCACAGAAAACGCGCGAAGCCCCTATAGTCAAGAGAGAGAAAAAATTGGTGGATGACGTAAAATTCTTTACTAATTGCCATGGGACCCGCTGCATTAATAAGTGTTGTGGATCCTATGATTAATACTTTCTTGCTTGTTGCCACATCTGTAATATATAAACCATACTATTCACAGACCTTGCCTTTAGGATCTCATTCTAATTAGAATATCACCATCACAACAACAACAATACAATATATCATGTCACAAGAACCAGTTTCCATTACTTTAAAACAATGTGCCCCACCAGATGAAGTGGGTAAATTTTTAAATGATGTTAATAGACTAGGTGGGGTCATTGTAAAACAATGCCTTTTCCTTAAAAAATTTAAGATACGATTCCCTGATAGTGTCTGTATGAGACATATTAAAAATGATTGTAATGCAGTCATCGAATAATAATACCATAGAATCAATCTTCAAATAAGATATTACAGCATCATTAAAATAAAAAAAAGTTATATATTTATTTTATACTTATAGATTTAATACAATACAATTTGCAATATGCAATTTATAGTCTTTTCAATCTTCAACGTTTAACCACCTTCGGAAATGATGTCTCTTATTATCATTCAATACATTCTCACTGGACCACCCATTTGAAGGTTTCGAGGAAGAATATATATCGTTTGACAAAATTATATTACCCACATTATTTACATGATGATTGGGTAAAACATAATAATGGAATGTATCTGATATTTCATAAAATAATTGACTCATGGGTCCAGTGGGTTCATGTGATAATAAATTTTCCACTGTATTGGCAGGTATGGAATATTTTTGATCATTTTCAATTTCCACTGGTGGTGGTAAAGTTAATGGTTCCACACATTCAATGGAATCCACCATTTTAATAAACTCATCTCGTGGTATGTAGTTATGTTGTATTATTTGTCCTCGGGACCATAAATTTAAATATTGTGATATTTGATCTGCCTCTTGGAAATATTGAATACCAGAAAGATAATTTTTCCTTTTATTTGAACGGTTAAATTTGTGACGAGAATATCTTTCTTTGAAAATATTTCCTTTATCCATACGCAACTCAATATATTTAATTGTTATATAATCAATTACCAGAATAACTATGATTGTCTCGAATTTGTGTCAAATTAAAAAGAAAAAAAAACACTAAATAAAAGATTACCATTCTCTCAAATTCACATAAAGAGTTTATTCCTTCATGAGCATAGACGTCATTAAAAAGTAATTTCTGCAATTGATCTTGCTATAATAGGTCACAATCAATAACAAAGGAAAAAAATTAGCGCCGCCCGGTTTCGATCCGGGGACATCAGGGTTATGAGCCCTGCGCGCTTCCACTGCGCCACGGCGCTAATAAAAAGACATTTTTTGAAATTTTAACATATTACTTAAATTGTATACACATCACGTGCTATTTGTAATTAAATTCTTTATAATTGGTTCTTGCTGGAATTATTAATATAATTCTCTTCTAAACTAAAGGACATTATGTCACTTCTGACGAAATGTAAAATTTTCACAACATTTCGTTGAAATTTATAAGTAAATTTATAAGATATATAGTCTTTATGTAAGTTTTAAGAGAAGTGATCCGTAAAATCAACACAACGATGAGTAACGCTAGTAATGAAACCTCTAGCTACCAGTAATATTTTCACTTATTGTGCTCGTATTCTCTAAGTTTGTAATATCTTCTATTGTATCTATATTGGGATTTTCGTTAATAGTTTCTGTGTCTGTATGAATCTCATGGTTATTTTCTGTAATGTTCACTGCATCTTCAACAATTCTTTCATCAGATTCCTCAGATAATTTGTTTTCATCTAATAATTCTAATTCATTGTCCATTTCTAAGTCTGATTGTCCAAAGTTGGATAGATTATCCTCTTCGAATTGTGGATGTGTGTTGACAATTTCTTCAGTGGGTACTACTTCTCCAAGAATATCATCTAAATTAGTATGATGAATGTCTTGTGGATGTATGCCTTGTTCATTTTCCTCTGGTGTATTATCATTCGACAATTGCTGTCTGATAATATCTTCATCATCTTGTAAGGATATAATATCTTCAAGATTATCATCCTCATTATCATCATCAATTTCAGGAATACTCTCTTCAACGACGTCCTGATCAAATTCAATATGATCTAGATCGCCTAAATTTTTTGTAACCTGTTCGTTGAAGGCACCAATAACAGTACTTCCATCCTTGTTTTCAACTTTAGATGGATTTATTGCACTATCCGGTATGGTGTAGTTGGTTGTAGAAATAATTTCTTGTGTTTTTGGAACATAGAAATGATACCCAAAAGCATTCTCATCTTTACACAGTGCAATTGCTTTCTTACTGGGCGCATGTGTCTTCTTGATCTTATGATCCCAGATTAGTGCAGGTGCGCCAAAGGGCAGGAAGGTTCTTAAAAGAATTTTTAATGGATATTTAGAAATGACATTCAGTGGAGCATTCTCGACATTTTTGTTAAAAGTACTATTACGTACATTAACAGATGCCTGAGCAGCATATTTCCAAAACTTCAGCGGAACTTTTGCTTGTAGAAGCAGTGTTCGAGTATCAGTAATAATTGTTCTGATATTTCGTTCTGCCCTTGCATTTGCCGAGTGGTCTTGTGTTGATGTATATGCTCTCTTGATTCCAAATGTATCACATAATTCAGTCATAAGCTCATTTGTAAATTCAGTTCCCCTATCCATAATAAATTCTTGAATGGTTCTTCCAAATTGAGTTTCAATAAGCTTTATATTTCTCTCAATTTGTGGTACTATTGTTGTCATCTCTTTGTTTGTGTGGGTAGATATCATGAGATAGCGAGATACATTATCTACCATTAATAACATGAATTTGTCCTGACCATTACCTAAGTGGTTAATAGGGCCAAATAAGTCAATACTCCAGGAAGATCCCGGTGTTTTCATTGTAGTATAATGATTCATCGAATTCGTATAGTGAAAATGACGTGTCATTTTACCTGCACAACATGTCTCACACCATATTTTTGGATTCTTCTTATCTAATGAATCAACATCTTCAAAGATATTTCTATTGATTGACTCTTCAATAAGTTTAGCTGGTATATGGTTTAGTCGTAGATGTGCTTCAAGCAATGTAACAGTAGGTTTCTTTTTAGACATGTTAGATGGTCTAATATTTCTCACTTTATTATTAAGTTTCTTGTTCTTTTCTTCATCGTCTTCACCAACATCCAATAGTTGGTTCGTTTTTATCCAGATTGTATCCTGAATTTTTGTTGTGGGTTGATGATAATCTTGTCCAATTAAGTTCTGATATCCTTCATCTAAGGATAAGTTAACTTCAGTCCATAATTTATTGGCTGAGATTATAGTAGCATCTTCGTCTGGAGCATATAAAGCCGGAACTCTGACGTACTCTTTAGAGTTTTTCTTAATTGTTAAGAAACCACTCCCTTTGAACTCGATTGGAGTGTCATCATTCCCAACCCCAAAAAATTTAGGTGGATTTTTCAATTCTGTGTAATCACCTAACCAATCTTTCTTATGTGTCAAATGAATACCTGCTGCAGTATCAATAACTACAAAGTTATCCAAATTCTCATTAGCTGTGTTTGGAAGTGAGTCGGATGAAAGAGAAGTTTTTTTAGTTTTATTCATTTTACGAACTTTGTTGTTCATCTTGTTGGTGGGAGGTTTTATGTCATGAGGGACATCCTCATAGTTTTTTATTTTTTTTATTTGATTTTATATTGTTGTTGGTGATGTCTTTTTTTGGATTTTCTGGTATTTTATTAGTTGTTTCAATTGACGTATGGTACAAGTTTTGATTGTCAATTTTATCATTGTCATTCTGTTTAATTTTTCTAATTGTATTGTTAATTTTGGTGTTTTTGTTGCTAGTATACATTGTTTCTGTTGTCTCTTCACTCTTCGGATTTAATATCTGGCCTAAGTTGCTGTGTACCTCTTTTGTATTTCTTACAGTTTCTGTACGTATGAAACTTCGATTCACAGCTAGAACACGATTGCATAGTCTCATCGGCATATTTTATCTTTGCTTTCACATGTGGAAGTGTCTTTAGTATGATATTTAAGAAATCATTTGGATGAATATGCTCATGAAATTCCAACCTTTTGGCAGTAACATATTTGTAGATATGATCTTGCAGCCTAAAGTGAATTGTAGACACAATTTTTTCATATATGAATGGGTAGGTTATCTGGTGAGTATCCTGCTCTTGATAACTCCACACTTCTGTGTAGATTAATTTAAGAATCATATTTCTATATTCATGTTTATCAGGACAATGATCATCAATAAAGATGTTAGTCCACATTTTATCCTTCTTCTCTCTTGGATAATTATCAATAAATAACTCTTTTATTTCCTTATAGGTTTTTATGGCATTGTTATTACCCATTTTGTGTACATCCATTTTCTCAGTTAATGAGGAAGATATAACTTGGGCAATGATCATGTTCTCCTTTTCTGGAATAGCATTTTGATCAGATAAAATGGTTATATTATCTAAGTCCCATTGTTTTAGGAAACTTTGAAGTTCATTACTCCAGTCGGGAAAGTCATCAAGTTTTGCCAGCTTCATGAGTTTTGCTCCCTTATTGTCACAATAGAATTTTATGGTCTTACCAGCTTGATTAACATAATTGTAAAAGTTTCCTTTTTCATCATGTTCTGAGATTAAAACAATATTAGGTGCATCATATAACAATGATTCACTCATTAATTGATCAACAACATTGATGGATAATTCCGACTTTGTAGAAAGACCAGTATGGTAGCGCCGCCAAACCGATTACTGGGGACGAAGAAGAAATTAGGTCCCTTGAGATGGCATTAAAATGCCAAACTTAAGTATCGATATATGTCAAAGAGATCTCTAAAATAAACAAGGATGAGAAATTGAATGTTGAAGAAAAAAATCACAAACTTACAGAGGTAGGTAAAGGTATTAACATCCAACAATCCTTAAGAACTCAGATTCAAAATGAAATTAACTCTGTCAAAAGACAAAATAACAACACTAAAATACAAAAAGAAAATAGTATCCAAAAGGAATATAATAAACAAAAAGAAAACAACAAAAAAAAATTAGAATATTGGAAAGAAGAGGAAGAAAAAGCAGATGATGGAAACGAATTATATGTTGACACTTTAGTAACAAGAGGAACTTCAGGAGTTTTGATTTCCAAACATGATGATGATGGAAATTATTATAGCTGTACTAATAGAGCTGGTAGAGAGATTAGATTTCATTATGAAAGTTTGGATGCCAAATTAATATCAATTGAGAAATTAGATAATTTTCCAGACTGGAGTAATGATTTGCAAATATTTCTTGAAAAATGGGATATGGATAACATAACTAACATTAATGAATGTATTTCTATTGACAACAATGAAAATAGAATATTACAACATGTTTTAGTTAAATCACTAGAAGGTGATATGGCTAAATATAAATTTGGTAATACTAGTGCTATAGCATTGTATCACAAAATCAAACAACTTTTCTCTGATAAATACTCCAGAGAGAGGAAAGATAGATTGTGGAAAAATATCTTAATTGATGATTATTGCAGTGACATACATGGATATCATAAAACCGTTGTAGAGTTGCTTCACATTGAAGCCTGGAGTGCTACTGAAGATGATAATCATACAATCACCTGTGCATATCTATTAAAAAAGGTTTTTGCCACTATGCATTCGAGACTGAGAGAAAGACTTCAAAATTATATTAATCTAGAAAACTTATCGTACTCTAAAAATACCAATCCTGAAAGATTAGTAGAAATGATTATGGGTACAATTTACTACATCAGAGAAGAAAAATCCATTTATGATGAAAAAATTGTACCATGCACGTTATGTGAATCAACATTTCATCTCTTCAGAAACTGTAGAAAATTCAAAAGAGATCATTCACCACTTAGGCCCGATCCAGAATCCGAAGAGTGAAGAGACAGAAAAAACAATGTATACTAGCAACAAAAATACCAACACTAACAATACAATTAGAAAAATAAAAAAAAATGATGACAATATTAAAATTGACAATCAAAACTTGTACCATACGTCAATTAAAACAACTAATAATAATAAAAAAATTCAAAAAAAAGAAAATGTTGTGACAGACATTAATTTCATGTATAATAACAATAAATCAAAAATAAATAATAACAAAATCCAAATCCAATCAGAACAATTGACTGCTATCTCAGGAAATCTACAGAACTATGTTGTCATTGACACAGCCGCTGGTGTACATTTAACTCATAATAAAAATTGGTTAATGGACTATATTGACTTATACAATCCACCAAAATTTGGGAGTCGGAAATGATGATACACCTATTAATGTTGTAGGAAGTGGATTTCTTCTATTGAAAAAGAATACAAATGAAAATACCAAAATTCCAGCACCTCTAGCTACCAGTAGTAACATCAGTAATAAACCCTCTAGCTACCAGTAGAAAGATCTCAAGATATGTTTTGTATGCACATGAAAAAGTAATAGCTGTGAACCATAAAATCCTACAGTATACGTACCAGACACGAAACCTATCGCTTACATTCAATAGGGAAAAAGAACTAAATATGAACATTAGTCCTAACCGATGCTTCGTTGGGAACTGAATATGATCAAAAATCAAGAGCAGGTGCAATTATTTGGTTTGGAAACAACTCATTTGAAGCATTCTCAAAGAAATCAACAGTTATTTGTGATATGTAAATTAGATGCTATTAATCTAGCTGAAAAACATGCCATACTACTGAAGCTAAAAATTGAGAAAATCACTAAAAATGCCAAACCGAATATTACAATTGTGTCAGATTGTAAGCCAGCTCTAGACTTTTGATCATATTCAGTGTCCAACGAAGCATCTGTTAAGACCGTAATGTTCATATTATTTTTTTTTTCTCTATTAAATGTAAGCGATAGGTTTCTTGTCTGGTACGTATACTGTAGGATTTTATGGGTCGCAGCTATTACTTTTTCAGTGGTAGCATTAATAGTATTAGTAGTAGTTTTGTTTATAATTTTAATCTGTTCTGGGTTTTTTAAAGCAGATTTCTCTTGTTTTAGATCTTGTTTTAGATCGTTTTGGTATTTGATTAAATCGTAAAATATATTTGACTTCTTCCATTTTTGCGTTTGCAGTTGATTCTTTCTTCAATTTGATTTCACTAATTTGAGTATAGAATTCTTGTACTTGAAAAGTGTACTCCTGAATAAACTTCTCAAGGAACTTAATCTCCTCGTCCCTGTTTGTTTTGACGATTCTACCATTCTGGTAGTTAGTGGTTCGATTACTTGCGTGCTAATCAGTTTGTTGAACGGTTTCTTTAAAGCTTATATAGTACTTATATCTCATAAACATTCGTTAGGAATTTTCACGAAAATGTTGTGAAAAAATCATATTTCGTCAGTAGTGACATGATATCTTTTACCTCTAAAAGAATTATGTTAATAATTCTAGTACCATCACTTTAAAGCAAAAATATAGTTCTGCAAGTTTATTATAACATGTAAATCTAATCAGATATAACGATATCTTGAATAGAAAACGATATAAAAATTGAAAATAAATGTTAGACCAACTATCAGTATAATTGTACCTCTATATAAGTTAAATGATTGTATGGGTTATTCATGAATCGCAAAATGCCATACCGGCTGATAAGAGAGAAAATTGAAATTTCTAAACATAAAATATAATTAGGAGAATTAAACAAATATCTTCCATCAACAACTATATTAAAACAAAAAACAAATATAAAAAGATTGTTTTTCACTTACTAATCCTAAATAAACTTGGATATTGAAAATATGTAAGTACATTAGTGTCAATAAAATTAGAAATAAAATAAGGGTATTAAATAAACCTTAAACGAACGGTAGATATCTTTAAATTTATTCAATTGGTTTCAACCAAAAACTCAATGGAATATATTTAAAGAGATTTTTGCTCCTCCAGTAAATATATCAAATAAATGGAAAAACCAAATTAGTACCGATAAATTAGTAATAACAACTAACATTTGACATACTGGAAGAGAAGTTGCAGCACATGTATCTACAAGAACAGCTGATAATGTTAAGAGCATGGTAGTGTGCTTCAAAATATTTTCCAAACCAGGGAAAATAGGTTCCACAACATTGGCATCTACACCATTAGAATTCTGTAAATCAGTGTCATCAACTTTATCTCTCTTGAAAAAGCTGAAAGGTGATATAAATTTTTCAATCAATAGTCTTTTTGCATCTTTTTTGTAATATTCTGGTTTTACTGTCAACGCTGTTGCTAATCCAGATTTTAATTGAGCAAAGTGTACATCAATATCTTCTGGATTTTCTTCAACTTGGTTAAATTTATAAGATAATATGGTATTCAGATAATACATGGCGATTGAATTTGTATGGTACTGTTTGTAACATTCTCCTAGTTGCTCAGCGATATATTCCATACCACTATTTGATTCTACTGATTCTGTTTTTAATGCACTCAATAATCTTTCTGATGTACAATTAAATTGGGTATTAAGTTTTTCATTTGCAAATACTAGTTGAAAGAGAATAGAATATACTAAAACGGTGAGTACTTGTCTCATTATTGTCTATATTATTTATATTAAACTTTGAAGTAACTTAAAGTTCATAAAAGAAACACTCTTGACAAGAGAGAGAAAAAGAAATATAAACTGCGAAGGTAGTAATGTAGGATACTTTTTATATGGTGGTTTTACCAATAAAAAGTTGCCAAAAGGAAGATACAAAAAAAAAAGGTCGAAGATTAAATGGCAACTTTAACTAATCAGGAAAAAATAAAAAGCAAAAAAGAAATGGACGAGTCCGGAATCGAACCGAAGACCTCTCCCATGCTAAGGGAGCGCGCTACCAACTACGCCACACGCCCAGTTATTTCTTGAAAAATCGATTTTAACAATGGAAGTAACTAAGTATAACGTAGTTAAAGTAAAACTAGAATATCTAGCTAGAATTGGCTTATTACACATCAATTTCAAATGTTTATGTAAAATTAATTTATTATGTACTCTAAGATGTAGTTTTTTTGTTACGTATATTAGAAAAAGAAAGAATTAGAAATTAAAATTATGATTATATTTTTTTTGTTAGTTATTATAACCAATGTTCTCGCTCTATTATAGTAATAAAAAGACTCTATGACATAATATAGAAAGTATTAGAACAATATTTGTTACATCTTTAACTATTTTTACTTTAAATGGGAAACTTATCGTTGTATGAGAATCTGAACTCGTGATTTTATCCAATAAGTGACTTTTTTAGAGTTTTAAGCTTAGTTAGACCAAGAAATGATAAATATACGTTGCTGATAGTAGATAATATATCCAGATGTTAAACTATATTAACACAGGTATCGAAATATTGAGCACTGTTGTGTTACGAATAAATAGAAGAATTAAACTAATCAAAACTCAATTGGGAAGAGCCATTCAAGAATTTACAATATGTGTCTTGTTCTGATTCTGTTATTGTTTATACTGAGTTCAGCTTGTCTGCATCCATTTGTAATAGGTTTCCAAATAGTTTCATTAATGTTTGTTGTAGGTAAGCAAGCATCATTATTAACAAGGTTGTTATATCTTTCATATAAATAGAAGCTTACCTCATTCTCCAGTCTACTAGAAGATATAATAGCAGCATAGTTTACTGGTACATATAATGCAGGAACTTTGAGGTTCTCGTTTGGATTCTTCTTAATGATAAGAAATTCATTAAACCTACTAGAATGTCGAATATAACATAATCATGTAGATTTTCTTGATGTATTTCCATTTTTGAAGGTATTATTATTGTTATTGTTGTAAAGGGAACATTCTATTTTTTCACTATTCATTTTCAGTATCTGCCTCAAGAGGTTAGAAGTCTCTTTTATACTTTCTACAGTTTTTAGTAATGTGGAAAGTAGATTCACATAATGAGCATGGTATAATTTTGTCATCATAAATAGAATTTTCTTCTTTTATGTTGTAAATTGTTGCCGTTACAATCTCAACTAGTGTTTCTGGATGAATATACTTTGAGAATGGTATTGCTTCTATTTGTGTATAGGTTATAAGTTGTCTTTTTAATCTATGATGGATAGTTGAGAAAACTTTTTTGAATAGATATTGACATGTGATTGCGTAATAATCATTCTCACTAGCAGTATAAGCCTCTATATGAAGTAAATCTATAACTGTTTTCTGGTAACCGGAAATATCACTACAGTGATCATCAATTAAAATATCTTTCCACAATCTATCCTTTTTCTCTCTAAAATATTTATTATGGAAAAACTTCAAAGCATCCAAAGGACTTTTGGTAACCAATGTGTTGATATATAGTTTATTTCCTTTGTTTTTAATTTTTTCATTATTCTTCAAAGAATCTGCCTTGTAATCTTTATTTTCTTCGATGGTTTTATTATGGTTATTTTGAATTAATTCAAGTTCAGTTTGAATCTGAGTTCTTAGTGATTGTTGAAGGCTAATGCTATTTGCCACTTCAGTAAGTCTTTTATTTCTTTCATCAATATTCAAACTTTCATCGTTATTTACTATAGTAATTTGTTTGATATATTTTAATATTTGAGATTGGCAGCTGTTAATTGCCTCTTCAAAGGACCTAACCTCTTCGTCGCTATCGATCATTTGGAAGGTGCTACCATACTGATAGTTGGTTGTTTGACCATCTTCGTTAGTCATTAATTCGATATAATTACTAATTCATATGTCGAAGTGTTATACAGTTGTTAAAATATCTATATTAAATTGAAGACTTTTCACTCGTTCAAAGGGATAATAATGTGCTTTAAACTAAACTAAGAACTATGATTATCATTCAAGAATAATTGTCATTGACCACATGAATATTAATTGTAAGTGGACCTCCAAATCAAATTAAACACAGAAGTTTTACAGCATATCATATTGAAAAAAGGTGTAATACTTGGTTGAGAAAATTTATTTAATGTTAGTTGATATATGCTATTTTATCTATATGGTTTACTCTTCTATATTTGTTGGCCATTCCTCATAGTACGCAAATGCTTACGCCTGTTAAGATAAGCGGTTGTTCCATTTAGAGACATATTGACCTTTTTTTAAGGTTTATTGCCAAATTTTCTCGATATAACTCTGAATTAGTTAACTAGGGAAAAAGCAACAACTTCAAATTTGTATTGTCGATGTGATAATAATAACAACATGATAAGGATACTTACATAGATAACAATACGTAAATTAGGGTTTTCTTGAGAATGTTTAAAATTAAGATAATATTTTTACCCTTTTTAGCCACAATCTTTGGCTGTCGACTTACAAAGGGGTTAATAACATTCTTATATACCTTTTAAGATAATATTTGACTCATTTTAGCAATAATTTATCAAATTTTAACGTTATTGAATTGTCTTAACAGTGTAAAATACGTGACATCTATCTTTTTTTTTGTCTAATTCGTTCCGGGAGGGGCGAAAAAAGATAAATAAGAGAGGAAGAAATTATGATTCAAAAAGGCCTCTTCTTCCCACTTCTTTTACTCCATTACATATATAAATACTTTGGAATATTTTTCTTTCCACCCCAACTTCAGTATTACATAAAAGTATCTAAACTACACCACACATTTATACCCCCCTAGTACTAAAAACAGAGACACAGCAAGGATTACAAATACACAAGATGAGTAATGATAAGAGACGTATTGAAACAGATGTTATGAAATTATTAATGAGTGACCATGATGTTGAATTAATCAATGATAATATGCAAGAGATTCATATTAAATTCCATGGACCTAAAGATACTCCTTATGAAGGTGGTTGTTGGAGATTACATGTTGAATTACCAGATAATTATCCATATAAATCACCTAGTATTGGATTTGTCAATAAGATATTCCATCCCAACATTGATATTGCATCAGGTTCTATTTGTCTTGATGTGATTAATTCCACTTGGTCACCTTTATATGATTTATTGAACATTGTCGAATGGATGATTCCTGGTCTTTTAAAAGAGCCCAATGGTAATGATCCATTAAATGCAGAGGCCGCAGGTTTACAATTAAAGGATAATAAATTATATGAGGAGAAGATTAAAGAATATATTGACAAGTATGCCACTGAAGAGAAATATGAGGCACAATTTGGATTAGAAGATGATGACACTTCAGATAATGAATCTGATACTAAGATTGGTGAAGAAGATATTAGTAATGACAAGAATGATTTGGATGAGCTTGATGATTTGAGTGACAGTATGGATGACGACGACGATTTAGATGATGAATTAAGTGATATCAATATGAGTGACGAAGAAGCATAAGACCCCCATTAAAACCATTCATTACCAAACGTCTATAATTAGAAAATTAAATATTCATATAATGTCCATATAACAAACATTTACCAATCATTTATTAATGTGGGCAAATCTTCCAGAGATTTACCCATTTAACCGCCATTGCTTAAAGTCCCTATTCTCCCAGTGTAGACTCACATCAGGTGATACATTTGATGTAAGAGAAGAAAACCTGGGAAGTATACCAGAGAATAGCAGCATTGCAACCACTGCAACGGGAGGGGCACTGGCACACTCCACTGCATGCCCCTCACCGAGAGCTGCCCGCCCACTGTGAGATCTCAGTGGTGCCCCGCTTATTGTTCTGTGTGTTGTTGCTTTTACCCTGTTTCAACACGGGGTTAAATTCCAGTGTTGCCTTTTTCTCGCGCTGGAAAACTCGCGCACAGAAACGGCCGCAGGACACGCACGCTGAATTTTTCACCTCGGAGAAACAATGGGAAGTGGTGAGGTGTTGTTTTCCAATTGGGAACAGACAACCGCCATGTTTGTTTCTGCGGGGGTTCAAGGGGGGCAGTCGATTGTGGTTGCTTGTTTGGGATTCGCCTCGGGTTCTGGGTTGCGTATATAAAGGTTGCAAGTGTGTGTTCCACTTACTGTTCTCTTACAACCACTTTCTCTCTCTCTCTCTCTTTCTGATAAACAGAATAAACAGGGATAGATAACAATAATAATGTACAGTATTCCAGAAAACGTTAAAGGGTGTGTCGAGTTCGACCCATGGTTAAAGCCATACGCTGGTGTCTTATCTGAAAGAAGATACTTGGCTGATAAATGGTTGTATGATATCACTCATGCTACTCCAGATGGTTCATACCAATCTTTATCTAAATTTGCCAGAGATTCTTACAAGTCTTACGGGTTACATGCTGACCCAGTGACAAAGGAAATTAGATACAAAGAATGGGCTCCAAACGCAAAGAATGCATTCTTAGTTGGTGATTTCAACAATTGGGATAAATACTCTCATCAATTGAAGGGGAAAGATGAATTTGGTAATTTTGAAATTACTTTACCACCAACACCTCAAGGTGAATTTGCCATCCCACATGATTCCAAGATTAAAGTTATGTTCCAATTAGAAGACAACACTGAAATTTATCGTTTACCCGCTTGGATCACCAGAGCTACACAACCTGATAAGGACACTGCTAAGGCAATGGGTCCAGCTTATGAAGGTAGATTTTGGAATCCAAAGGAAACTTACACTTTCAAACATCAAAGACCAAAATTTAATGAAAAGACTGATTCATTAAGAATTTATGAAGCTCATGTTGGTATCTCTTCACCTGATCCAAAAGTGACCACTTATAAAGAATTCACTGAAAAAGTTTTACCAAGAATTAAATATTTAGGTTATGATGCCATTCAATTAATGGCTATTATGGAACATGCCTACTATGCTTCATTTGGTTATCAAGTGACAAATTTTTTTGCTGCTAGTTCTCGTTATGGTACTCCAGAAGATTTAAAAGAATTAGTAGATACAGCTCATAGTATGGGTATCTTAGTGTTATTAGATGTCGTGCATAGTCATGCTTCTAAGAATGTCGAGGATGGGTTAAACAGATTCGATGGTTCTGATAGTCAATATTTCCATTCAATTGCCACTGGTAGAGGTGAACATCCATTATGGGATTCAAGATTATTTAATTATGGTAGTTTTGAAGTGCAAAGATTCTTATTAGCTAATTTAGCATTTTATGTGGATATTTATCAATTTGACGGGTTCAGATTTGATGGTGTCACTTCAATGTTATATTTACATCATGGTGTTGGTGAAGGTGGTGCATTCAGTGGTGATTATGATGAATATTTATCTAAGGAAAGATCTGGTGTGGATCATGAAGCTTTAGCTTATTTAATGTTAGCTAATGATTTAGTTCATGAATTATTACCTGAATCTGCTGTCACCATTGCTGAAGATGTATCAGGTTATCCAACATTATGTATGCCACGTTCCATGGGTGGTGGTGGTTTCGATTACAGATTAGCCATGGCTTTACCAGATATGTGGATTAAATTGTTAAAGGAAAAATCTGATGATGAATGGGATTTAGCTAAGATTGTTTTCACTTTAACTAATAGAAGACATGGTGAAAAAGTGGTTGCATACGCTGAATCTCATGATCAAGCTTTAGTGGGTGATAAGACTTTAGCCTTTTGGTTAATGGATGCCGCCATGTACACTGATATGACCGTTTTGAAAGAACCATCTTTAGTGATTGATCGTGGTATTGCATTACATAAAATGATTAGATTATTAACTCATGCATTAGGTGGTGAAGCTTATTTGAATTTTGAAGGTAATGAATTTGGTCATCCAGAATGGTTAGATTTCCCTAATGCTAATAATGGTGATTCATATAATTATGCTCGTAGACAATTTAATTTGCCTGATGATCATTTGTTACGTTACCAACATTTAAATGAATTTGACAGAGCTATGCAATTAACTGAAGCTAAATATCAATGGTTAAACACTCCACAAGCTTATGTTTCATTGAAAAATGAAATGGATAAAGTGATTGCATTTGAACGTAATGGATTATTATTTGTCTTTAACTTCCATCCAACAAATAGTTTTACAAACTATAGAATTGGTGTCGATCAAGCTGGTACTTATCGTGTGGTATTAAATTCAGATCGTCCAGAATACGGTGGTCATAACAGAATTGATGAAAATACTGAATACCATACTTCTGATTTAGAATGGAACAATAGAAGAAATAATATTGAAGTTTACATTCCAAGTAGAACTGTCTTAGTCTTCGCTTTACAAAATTAGAAATTTTGTGAATATATGTAACATATATATATATTATAGATCGAAGTTTAAAAAAAAACACTTACTTTCTCATTGTTTTAATTGAATATATATATGAGTTATGCACTATTTAAATCCTAAAGTACATATATCTAAACTTGTCATTTGTTGTAATAGATTAGCAATTTGATCATCTAATACACCATTAGCATAATCATCTCTTGATTTGGGGTCAATGTATTGTTGAATTTGTGCTAATCTAGTGTAAGCATCTGTACAAAATCTTAATTGAATTTTCACTAATGCTTCAAAACTTGGATCATAATATGGTAATCTTAATGCAATTAATTGTGGTAACTCAGTTTTCAATTGTTCATTAAGATTTTCATAAACATCTTTCACTAAAGTTAATTCTCTTTCATTCTTGGGTAATTTAGTGGAATCCTTAGCGGGTTTATCCACTAATCTTCTCACTTTTGCCTTAGCAGCTTCATAATCTTTCTTCTTATGATCTCTTTTCTTCATTGCTTCAGTGATTTCTTTAAAATAACTACAAAATTTAGTCACTGGATCCAATACAGTTTCTCTAAAGGGTCCGTCTAATTGTTTCACTGTTTCACTGTCAAATTCTTGTACACATTGTAAATAATAATTCCCTACATTGGGATCCCCCCCAGCCACATATTTAGAATCATCGTATAAATTTGATATAACTTCAGCAATGGTTACTTGAGAAGATGTGACAATCCTAATGGAGTCTAAATACCCCTTGGCCTCTTTTTGAATCTGTTCACCTGCTTTTTCTAAAGTTTTAAATTTTCTTTCCTCCATATCATATTCTTTGTCGGAGATCTTGTCTATATCCTTGATAATGACACTGTTACCAGCTCTATTCATAGCTTTCTTAAACCCACCCCAACTCATTATGATATTTTGTTATTTGTACTGGTTTGAATTATTTGAGAAGTAATGAATTAATAGAGTATATATCTATTTTATATCGTACCTTTCGTAGCCGCATATATATATTTGTTTCACCCTTTATTTCTCGGTGAAGTTCCTGCGCGCGACACGTTTAAAACAATTTCGAGAAAGAAAAAAATTTGAAACGATCAGTAAAAACTATGTGAGAAAAGATTAATTAAAACAGTATATAAAAATGCGTATATATATTGCTTAGCAATAGGTTATTAATGCTATGGAAATTAATGGACAAGAATATTTAATAAAAGCGATGTGATTTGAAAAGAAAAACAATTAAAAAATTGTTCTTTCATTACTTGGTAAGGCAAATGGATGAATCATCACGTATGAATTTTGCTTTGTGGCCAAACCTGCATATGCAAGATACCATGAAATGAATGAAACGATTATTCCTAATACACCACCCGCTCTTTTCACACCATAATATCCTGTAAATTCACTAATTGATAAAAGTAAGAATGTGACTGCCAATAGGAAAAACAATGAGAAAAACATTACAGTTGATTTCATTGTACATAAACTTAAACCAAATGTAAAGATTGACCAACCCAATAGGAAAAACCCTAGGGCACTACTTAATTCTTCTTCTTTACCTACGTAGGCATCCAGGATACCAAACCATGGAATGTACACTGCACCAAAACTTAACCAAAACCCACCAAATGAACATAGTGCGGTACCACCAAAAGTGTTCTCTAGGGCAATTTCCCATATACCTGCAATTAATTGTGTTAACCCACCATAAAACATTGCTAGTCCCACGACAACATTTGGTATAGTGACACCTTGTGCCCTAGCGTTACATAGAGACAAGACAAATGTAGTCAATGCAAATGCAGATAACCCTAGTGGGGCCGGATTACCGAATCTGTGACTTGATCTGGGGGCTAAACCTGGATTTAAAGTACCACCAAATGCAGCATATAGATCATCTCTTAAGAATTTTTGTCTACCAATGAAAATGTATTCATTGTTTGCACCACTAGTGTAAATTCTTTGAAATGAATCATTTGACACTTTAGGTTCATCCACGTCGTCATGAATTGTAGTGGGTGTATCGTGGATGTCAAATTCTGAGTTAATACTCATATCTTCTCTGTCTGATGACATTATTAATTATAGTTAAATGAGAAAGGGATAAAAATGTAAGGCTATTTGAAGTCGACCCCTTGTGGAATGCCAAGACACAGAGTTTAAAAATACGAGAATATATATATATATACACGTATGTTTAACTAATTAATAATCATGTGGCTGACGAATTCCGTTGGTCCAGGTGTTTCTCACTGGGAATTCCACTGAAAAAGAAACGGGCCTGTATCGAGAGTCCTCTGCATGTACGGAATCGAACGCCAGAAAAGAGGGGGCACAGAAACGGCCGCAGCAGGCGGTAAATCGGGCGCGGTTCCTGTGGCCCGCGCTCGAGGTTTTGCGGGGCCCGGACAATAGAAACGCGCGCAGCGCTGCGCGGGAAAAAGAAACGAGCGGCGCGGTTGTAGCCGCGTGTCACACGTAATTTTGGGTGGGTCGGCCCCTATCTGGGCGGTGATTGGTCGGAGGGGCACAGCCTCGCCCTGGGTGACCCACGGACCGGAGCAAAACGGGCCAGAAATGAGGGGGGAACTGCGTGTGAAGTACTGTAATGGTATCCGGCTGGTACCAGTGTGGGCGTGCCCAAATGGTTTATCAGAAATGTAAGCGATCTATACGTCATAACGTTGGTGGTATTAGTAGTGGTATTAGAAGTACCACTAGTGCATCACCGCAGACGAGGATTTGCAGGCGCGGCACCCAGACACCGACGGCGGCGTGTCTTCCTCCACTCGTGGCCGGGTGACCACGTGGTGTATTGTAATGTGAAATCACACGACTCCAGCCACAATTTCTGGCTTCCCTTGACTTGGGACTCCGAAGACAACCTCTCACGCCTTATCAAGTGAGACATTTTCAACGGGAAGCCACAGATTCGCGTCACGATACCACTAAACTAAGGTGACAATTTATATCTCCCCTAAAAGGAAGTTATATGCCTCAATTATTTATCAAACTATATATATATAGGAAAGATCTTTATCAAATTGTTTCTCTCATTATCTCGTTTCCTGTTTCCCTTCCACAATACATCAAAGGTATTTAACCAATTAACCAAAATGTCCTTATCTTCCAAATTAACTGTCAAAGACTTAGAATTGACTGACAAACGTGTCTTCATTAGAGTCGATTTTAACGTACCATTAGATGGTAAGAAAATTACTAACAATCAAAGAATTGTAGCTGCTTTACCAACTATTGAATACGTTTTGGAAAAAAAACCAAAATATGTTATCTTAGCTTCTCACTTGGGGAGACCAAATGGTGAAAGAAATGATAAATATTCTTTAGCTCCAGTCGCTGCTGAATTACAAACTTTATTAGGTAAACCAGTTACTTTCTTAAGTGATTCTGTTGGTCCAGAAGTGGATGCTGCTGTGAAAGCTGCTGCTCCAGGTTCTGTTATCTTATTAGAAAATTTAAGATACCACATTGAAGAAGAAGGTTCAAGAAAGGTTGATGGTAAGAAGGAAAAGGCTTCTCCAGAAGCTGTCGCCAAATTTAGACAACAATTGTCTTCTTTGGCTGACGTTTACGTTAATGATGCCTTCGGTACAGCTCACAGAGCTCATTCTTCTATGGTGGGTTTCGATTTACCACAAAGAGCCGCTGGTTTCTTGTTGACCAAGGAATTACAATACTTCGGTAAAGCTTTGGAAAATCCAAACAGACCATTCTTAGCTATCTTAGGTGGTGCCAAGGTCGCTGATAAGATTCAATTGATTGATAACTTATTAGATAAAGTTGACTCCATTATCATTGGTGGTGGTATGGCTTTCACTTTCAAGAAAGTATTGGAAAACACTGAAATTGGTAACTCTATCTTTGATGAAGCTGGTGCTGAAATCGTTCCAAAATTAGTCGCTAAAGCTAAGACTAACAACGTAGAAATTGTCTTACCAGTCGATTTCGTCATTGCTGATGCCTTCTCTGCTGATGCTAACACCAAGATTGTCTCTGACAAAGACGGTATTCCAGCTGGCTGGCAAGGTTTAGACAGTGGTCCAGAATCAAGAAAATTATTCGCTGCCACTGTCGCTAAGGCTAAGACTATTGTCTGGAACGGTCCACCAGGTGTTTTCGAATTCGAAAAATTCGCCGCTGGTACTAAGAGCTTGTTAGATGAAGTCGTTAAATCTTCTGAAGCTGGTAACACTGTTATCATTGGTGGTGGTGATACCGCTACTGTCGCTAAGAAATACGGTGTCACTGACAAGATTTCTCATGTGTCCACTGGTGGTGGTGCATCTTTGGAATTATTGGAAGGTAAAGAACTACCAGGTGTAGCTTTCTTATCTGAAAAGAAATAAATTTTATAGACCCTCATTATAATCTATTTAATTATATATAAATTGATACAAAGTTGTATCTGTTATGAAAAAAAAATGATTTTTATATATCCTATATCCTTTGAATCACATTATATTATGATGGAATCAATTGATGTCCATGAGTTGACCAAATAAACTTTTTTACCACATTCTTTCTTGATAGGAAGTGTTAAAGATGAAATCGTCCCTTCAATGAATGTTTGTAATGTATCTTCTGATACTCCTAAGATATCAATCAAAATCTTCTTAAATTTTTTCATATTTTCATTTGGATCTAATAATAATATACCATTAACATTTGGATGCAATATGGAAAGTAAATCAGTTTCACTGTCTCCAATGTACCAAATGGTTTCTTCCTCACTTGATGTGGTTTTTATCAAATCTTCCAAAACAGTGACTTTATCAGATCCAGTTAAAAGATCATTAGAAAATTGACCATTATACTCTCCATCTTCTGTAACAAGACCATTACAAAAAATGTTATCTTCATTAATTGAATTTTCACCAAGCACATATTTGATAAACTCTTTGGACCAATTAATCGATAATACATAAAAATTGTCAACTGTCAATTTGGATTTATGAAATTGTTCAAATCCCTCTCGTATACTAACAGTGTTTTCTTTAATACACCCTTTGGCAAATGTTTGTATCTCATCTTGTAAGATACCCTTGAATAAATTACACCTTGAAATTTCTGCTGTACTATTCAATTCAATTATTCTTTGGAAATGTTGATAACTAAATTCATCCTTTAACAACGCTCTATAATTGTCATGAGAAATAACATTATTGATATTACTTATCAATGGTAATGATCTCTGGGGAGCCTCTTTGGCATATTTGTTCCAACCATCTAAATATGTATTCGTAAAATGAGACCATTTAGGTTCAAATGAGGGCCTTAGTTTGTAAGGTAAAGATGCAATGATTCCAATTGTATCACTTTTTGTAATGGTCTCATCAAAATCGGAAATGATGATATTTCTAAGGCTTCCTTTCATTAGTTCTTCTTGTTTCTCGAGTTTTTTCACTGATAAAAATCTTTAAGATCAGTTATTTAATATTTTTAAACAAAGTTTCCATTTCAACAATATCTTAAAAACCGCTTCATTATTTCAATAAAAATAATTGAGCAGACAAATGAGTAATTCTATTTGATTTGAAATTAAACCAATTGTAATTTATGACTATACGTTGTGAAATGATTTGCTGATAGTAAGTATATGCTGTGTTTGCGATGTTAAAAAACTCTAAACTTCAGTAAATTGCAATTACATCAATGGACATTGAACATGGATTTCACAGTGGTAAAGAAATTCGTACATAAGAATAGTTATTAAGATTCAAGTCTATACTTTTCAACATTCTACTTAGTTTCTCTGTATACTTTTAATATCGAAAATCGCGACATGAAAATTTTCGAAAAATCTAATTATATTCGATGAGCTTGTCAATTCATCACAACTTCTTTATAAGTAATATAAAAGGTTAAAAGCACTCTTTACTCACCCGCATTTACAATGTCAGAAGAACATATTCCAGCTTGGAAAAGAATTGCTATTAAGAAGAAGAGCCAAGAAGCTTCCGGGGAAACTTTATTGACTGAAGATCCATTAAATGTTACAACACATTTGGCTACTGGTTCTCTAAGTAGAAAGGAAAAGAAAAGAATTATTAATGGTGATCGTGGTCTATCCAAAACAAAGAATAAGGTTTCTAAAGCAGTTAGAGAAAATAAGAGACAGAAACTTCCAAAAGAAGAAAGAGAATCAAAGAAGAATAAAGTTTTAAAGGATCAATTACGTTATTTAATAGAATTTTACAAATACAAAGTGGATAAAAAACTGCCAGAACCTGTTTATCAATTAGATTCAGTTAAAGTTAACTACCCTGAAGAATTAGAATCACAAACAGATGAGACAAATGGTGTCATCGATGTTTGGAAGTTCTCTAAACAAAAGCAAAACTGGCTTATCAAGCATTTTTTCAATGCAGATGAAATTCCTGTCCAATACAATGAACTATTAATTCCTTATTTCAAAGATCTTCAAGGTAGATCAAGAACAGACCTTTTGGAAAAATCTCGTGCCAAGGTTGAAGAGTGGAACGTTTATGTAACTGAACAAGAGGAAAAAATAAAGGCCATTGTTGAAGAAGACTCCAAGGAAGAGGACAAGAAGGATGACGAAAAGACACCTGAAGAAAAGTCAAAGGAACTGGAAGCAAAGAAGAAGGAAGAAGAACGTCCTGTCCCTAATAAGGATGTTGTTTTCAGATGTTACGAATTAATTAAATCTTTAAATCAAGATACTGAAATTGAATTAGAATTGAAAAGCTTTAACTAAAACTCTGACATTTTCCATAAATAAATTGTATACTAAATTAGGACAGCATTATTAAGAAAGATAATGGTGTCTACTTAACATTAATAAATATATTTCTAGCATGTCTAACTATGAACTCTGTAGAGTGAACCACATTTCGATTTGTTTGTTATATTATATATCTTTAATCATTCATATTAAAAATATGACAAATTTTCTGAGATGCGGATATAATGAAATTATTTTGTTTTATTAGTATGTAAAGTCATCGAGACTTAACGATAGTAACACAACCAAACAAACTCCATTTTCAATGACTATCCAACCAGATCAAAAAGATTTAACAAATATAGATGAAGCACTTAACACTTTACTAGGAAATTTTCTAGATTTGAAAGTAATCCCGGAAGAATATTCTCAAAACATTTTGAGTTATATAGCATCTGTTCCATTGAATACTTCGATAAAAGATCATCTCCTTAATGAATGTGAAAAGCTACTTAAGGAAAATGCTCTAAAAGATAAAAAATCCAAAGTTGATCCAGTCTTAGTTAAGAGATGTTCCGATATATGGATGCTTCTTGTAGGGAAGAGCTATGAATCAACAAAACCTGGATTAAATAATTTAATCCTAGAGACTATAGATGTAAAAGATACATATATGGAAACTATCTCAGATGATAGAATTGAATTCGATTCAGAGACAGGTAAAGAAATAGTAAATCCATTGGGTAACTTGATTGTTGAAGAAGTTGATGTTTCAGATTACATAAACGAATAATTGTCCACTGTCCCTATAACTTGAGCACTTGTATCTTTTAACTCAATTCCCATTATTAAAGTTCATGAATGTAACCAGACCGGTTCGATCAAATTTCAAATACGATTTTAGAGACTCAAACACTAGAACCTAGGACTAAAACTACAAAAAGTTTCATAATTTTCCGTCACATATATGGAAACTTTATCAAGTTTAATTATTTCACTCATAAATGCAGAAGTATAACTGTTATTCTTTAGCGTCTTCTTGCAAAGTATTGGAAAAAGATTTACTTTTACTAATCATTGATCTAAACATAGTTGATAATGTTAGTGATATGACTCGCAAATTAAACATCAAATGTATCTATATCTATATGAACTCGTCATTTAACCTTATCTTTTATTTCTAATATTCAAATTTATTCCACTTTACTATTAAAACAAAAACTAAGGTAATTTTATATCTAGTTCAATTTAGTATCTATTGAAATTCTTTTCTATCTTAAAGAATATATAGATGTTTAAACCATGCTAATGCTAAACAAAAATATATATATGTATCATAATATATTCTTCCATTTGATGTAATTTGCATATCCACTGATTTTGTTAATATGTATAGCAAATCAGAGGTTTTAAAGAGTTATCTTTTTATATTTACTTTAATTTCTTCAAATAAATTTTGATGTGACGAACAGTTTTTATAACAGAATAATAAGTAGAAGTGGTTTATATTGTAAAATTTAACTCTTTTTGATACCTAATCCAAAGGTACACGTTGTACTTCAATTTAAAATAAAACTCAAAAGAATAACTAAATTGAAATTGAGCTCTAAAAGGAGTTGTGTCGAACTGTCTTCATAATATGCTCATAATATATTTTGCATATGAATTTGTCAAATAAACCAAATTTGGGAAAATAAATCATTGATGTAGGATGGTCTAATTAGACTCAGCGATGGTAGATCTCTGTTATACCATATTTGTTACAGCAGTAAATGTACATATACCAAAAAGTATTAACATAATTGTTTGGTCTCAAAGGATATATTATCGCGTTTTACATAGTTCTTTAAGTAACGAAAATAATATCAATTTTGGCCGAAAGTTTATGTAGACTCGATATTATGTACAGTGGGCATTGTATTTGTCCCAGTGTACTGGAGTTGAACATAATATTGTAAGCTGAATAATTGCTCTCAGCTGGTTGCGGCTACAGCACAGTAAATTTCTAATCTAGTTTTCATCTTTATAAAGGAATGAGGAATCTGTACTTCCATAATAAGGAAGAATCATAAGAGGTTTGATCCTTCACCTGGCGTCTTATATGATCCCAATGAATTTACACGATGATTCATGCAACGTGTATAAGTCATACTTGTTTCACGTGTCCAATTATAGCATCACAAACCATAAACATATTGGTAACTACAACATCGAACAATTCTGTCAGTTATTATTCATTTTTACACGTGAAGTTTTGATATTTTAAATGCTAATGTGTATTGAAAAATAAAAGACAAAAAAACAATTAAATAGACTTCGTGGCCAAGCTGGTTAAGGCGTGCGACTGTTAATCGCAAGATCGTGAGTTCAATCCTCACCGAGGTCGATATTTTTTTTCATTGGAGAAATGAAAGATATATAGTGTCACTTATTCTTGATAGAATCAACTCTATAAATCATATATCCTATGGGAGTTACACTATAGATACGAATCGCTTCGATAAATAACTGAATGCAACATAATCAGCTCAAAGGAAAGAGGTCTAACTTGTGAATAAAGAATATATAAGTGATTGATCCCGTCCTTGGAAAAAATAGTTTTAGAAATGAACCAAGTGTGATTTCTAGCTCACACAAACAATTAAGGTAGGGGATTATATTTCAACCACTTGGCATGTCATTGTGATTATTTTCACTGTGTGTCCCCTTTTCCCTCACCTTTAATATTAAATGAGCAAGACGAATTTTTCATTCGATTTTCAAATTTCCGTCATCGTTAATTATACATTTCATTATGCTAATTCAAGGGAGCGTAGGATTTATGGGCATCATATATAAAGTGATATCTGATGTCCCTTTCTTTTTTCAATTCGAATCAATAACATCTTCTATTTATTTTTTCACCTGGGAAAGTAAATTCTTTGAAAGGTTAAATATAGCTAATTAATAACATGGTTAAAGTAGCAATTATTACTTATTCGACGTACGGACATATTGACACATTGGCGAAAGCCATTCAAAGTGGGGTAAAATCAGCTGGAGGAAAAGCTGAAATTTTTAGAGTAGACGAGACATTACCTCCGGAAGCACTGGAAAAGTTAAATGCACCACCAAAATCTGAAGATATACCTGTTGCAGGAAAGGAAGTGTTAGAAAACTATGATGCCTTTTTATTCGGTATACCAACAAGATTTGGGAATGTCCCAGCACAATGGTCCGCATTTTGGGACAAAACGGGTGGTTTATGGGTGAATGGTACTCTAGATGGGAAGGCAATTGGTTTCTTTGTGAGCACAGCAAGTTATGGTGGTGGTCAGGAAAGTACGATCAAGAATTGTCTTTCCTATGCAGTTCATCACGGCATGATTTATATTCCTCTAGGTTATAAACGTACTTTTGCTGAATTATCTAATATTGATGAAATACATGGAGGTTCACCATGGGGTGCTGGTACTTTGGCTGGTTCTGATGGGTCTAGAACAGCTTCTGAACTTGAATTAAGAATTGCAAAGATTCAAGGCAAAGCTTTTTATGAAACTGTTCAGAAGTTATACGAGCCTGAGAGGAAATCAAATGAGAACAAGTCTGCTGTACAAGCCCAGACCAATACTAATTCAACAGGGCAACCGGTTTCACAAGGTGTTCCAAGAACAACTACTGCTCCTTCTGTCAGAAATCCTCAAGAAAAAGAGAAGAACTCTATGTCTTGTTGTGTACTTATGTAAACATATTCTTTCTTTATAATGTTCTCCGTCTATTTTACTATTAGCTGTATATATTGCAATAATGTCGTAAATATATTAACTTTTGATAGGTCAAAACTAGGTTCAATTTCATTGATGATTTTCATTATTAATAAACATCTGTCAAGTTTAGCAGCACCCAATATTATCCTGTTTCTTCCTTGAAAATAATATGTTTATACAATTATATATAAATAGAAAAGAGATATTATTTATTATTTCTGGTTTTAATATATATTACGAATCGTGCCATAAAATACAAATATTTATCATCAGGTAGTCATTTTCGTGCAATTAAGACCTTTGTTTTCCGATTGTATGATTATCCATTCATCTTGCGATTATTCCTCCTCATCCTCCTCCAGGTCTTCATCTAAGTCTGGTAGTGGATACTTCAGAATACATGCAACACCTGTAAGTTTATCTAGCTCTTCTCCTGAGATATGTAGTGTACTAAACACAAGGACTTTACCTCCTGTACTTTCAACCAAGTTCATTAATTCAACATACCTTTGCCTTTGTTTTAAGTCAGGGGAACGTGCTAATATATCTGTTAGCAATAGATAATCAATTGCCCCAAGGTCAGCAGCCTTAAATACTTCTTCCTCCCCATACCATGCTTTGTAGTCATCATCGTTCAAATGCATCATAAAATCATCCATAATCATTGCATCTCTGGAGTATTTGGTATCTTGTAATTTAGATGAGTAGGCAGGATTCTTAAGAACTTCACTAATACCTTGCAAATACCCGGTAGAAGAATGTGCAACAAAGAACATATCTTGATTATCAAGAATGGGTTTATAATGTTCTTCCTGTGCATATGCAATAAGTTTTTCTAAAAGAGTTTTAGCATAGAATCCTGGTGAACAGAGAAGAATCATTTTCAGTTTTCTGAAATCATAGTATTTCTTAACGGATTCGTAAATGGCTTTGTAAAACTTTTCTGTCTTCTGATCAAATTTCAATACATCTGTAGATGTCTTCTTCTTAGGAAGACTATATTCGATCTTTTGTTTAACTATGGTAGAGGATGCTGCCAAGATACAAACATGAGCAATCCCTTCTTGTAGAACAACTGCAGCTGTATCAGATTTCGCTTCTGGATTACAAGCTTCTTCTAGTAACTGTTTAGCATACTTATCCATATTTTGTTTAATAAGAGTGAACGGGTATGTGTAGTTCATAGTATAGCTAATAAATTTCCCAGCAGGTATATTGACATTTGATACTCCAGACTCATCCTCAACTGTTTTGCCCTTAAACCTCAAAAACTCATCTCTCATGTCAAATTCATTAGAAATAACCTGGATCCTTAACTTAATTAGATCTGTTGATTTCTTCTTTTTATCTTCATTAACGGTTGATTTGAACATCTTTTTGAATATTAATTCATCATCAGCATCAATCAATTGGTAAAGAGTAAATAAATCTTCCTTATCTTCAGGAAGTAATTGAATAGTGGCACCTTCTCTATTGCTAGAAGATGGTTTTTGACTTAAAACCTTCATAATAGTCTTCTTTATTTCTTTTTCTTTATGAGTAGGTGTTAATTAACTGGTTACAATTTTTCAAATTCGAAAGATTTTTATATTACAAAAATGGAAAAATTCAAACCGCTTTTCCTTTGACACAGACACACCCACAAAGAGGATTTCAACACCCATAATTGTATTAATCCTGTATATTCGTAATACACCCAATTATGTGTCAGAATGTATTAATCATAGGTTATTTGTAAAATAGAAGTGCACCCCTGTTAGGTAATAACATAATATTTCTTGACGTTCATTTAAACCACCGTATGGCACCCTCTGCAGCTCGGTTACCTGATATCCTATAGCCGTATCATTAATTTAATAATGAGGTGTAACTCATTTACTATCATAATGTGATGCTTTACAGAACATCTTTTACTAGCACCAATATCTATAATGCCATTCAATCTTTTTGAAAGGACACATTGTAGGTATATAGTTAAATGTAAAGCGGTCAAGGTTGTCTTTATCTGATAAAATTTTGTGATCAAATTTAACGTTCCTATTATAAACTATAGTCCTAATATTTGTAAGAGCGGACTTCATTTACTGAATCTAGTTATATACCATACCAATGTTTCCATGGCAACATTTTTCGGGTAACTTTAAGAAATCTTTAAAAATACGTATTAAATGATAATAATCCATATAATATTAGTAAAATGTTCGGTAAACGTATACAATTTTAAAATTATTTTAAATATTTGTAATTTATATATATTTTTATATATCATATGATTAAATACTACTATATTTTGTTAAATTTTGTTAGCTATTATTTTAATTTTCAAATGTCAACCCAGACTCCATTCCTGTTCAGCTCTACATCAACCCAACAAATGTGTACAAAGATAAATTGGAAAAGATATAGGATGTAGATTTCCAAGCGTTTATGAAATAAACAGCTATTACACAATTACTCCTTCCATTACTCAAATGACTTGTAGGGATACACCAGGTATCAAATATCCAAATTCATGATAACTTCCAGCAGTGTTACTTTTTGTTTTTAATTCAATGAAGTTGATGAAAGGGTTGCTAAAATTTCTTTTATTCTATCTTACTTCATCATCTTCCGAGAATATTTCTATTGAGAATGTTTATTTCAATTACGACGGAGATGGATATTTACGGTACAATGATATTAAAAAACAAATAATTTACATTGGAAGTAGAATTAACTACAAATTTGATACAATCAAACAATATAAAATATAGTAGTTTGCAATGACGCAGGGTATTTAACATATGTTGCAAGAAGCTTTCAAACGGTCTTACAAAACAACAAATAAAAGGAGAAAATGGTTCTTTTAATAATAAGATAGGTTATTCCATACCATAATAATATTGATGGTGTTATTTTTAAAAGTAAATTCCCATAATTTGAAATAATGGGAGTAAAAGACACTGAAGAAAGGTTTTATTACATTAGTAGTATAATATAATAAACAACGTCTGAAAAATGCACTATTTTTCCCAAATTTTTGAATAGATCCCAGAACTGTTATAAAGTAGTTTCTTTTTTCAAATGGAACACTATGTTACTGGAAAATTAAATGGTTCTCAAACTTTTAAAGATGAAAAATTTCTTTGCTCAAATTATTTTTATCAATTTGGAATCAACTTATATTTTATATTAAGTACATCTTTAAATAATCAAATAAAATGTTCAAAAGTTAAATTTAAAATAAGAAATAATTATTAAAAGAAGCTGAGATACAGAAGTTTTGATAGCATGGAGGTTTTATTAATAAATAACCATTGAGTAGAATATAAATTAATTAAGAATTTGAAAATGTTCGCATTTATGAGAAATTATGGTAATTTTTTTTGACAAATGTAAGTTAATACTATACGATGAGGAAAGGTTTTTATTTTGCTCAATTCAATCTTAATATAATTTAAGTTGAAATGTTGCTTCATGCTTTTATATCTTAATATTTGATCTTGTCATAATAAATTAAAGTGTTGTACACCCACACATGTTAGATTCACTTTTCCCGGAGCTCAATTATTTTTTGAAAGGAATTTACTTACTATAAGGTTATGACCCTAACAGTCTACAGACTATCACTAACACACAGTAGTCTGTTGATAATATTTTAAGAGGATCTAGTATATCCATTATCGAGATTATTACGTATTTTACTGATAACTGAGTTCATTTTCCATTGATATTGAAACGGAATGTTAAGCAGGGGTAATACTTTTGTCAAAAAAAGTACTTGTGTTGTTCTAACACAGATTCGTACTTCAACCAAAAAAGCTGCTGGCTCAAGGACATCCATGAAGGATTCAGCAGGTCGTCGACTTGGACCAAAAAAATATGAAGGTCAAGAAATAAAAACAGGACAAATTCTTATGAGACAGCGTGGTACAAAGTTCTACCCTGGTGAGCATGTGGGAATAGGGAAAGATCATACTCTATTTGCTTTAGAGCCTGGTTATGTAAGATATTACTTGGATCCATTTCACCCCAAAAAAAAGTTCATTGGTGTGGCTTTAGGTAAAGAAGCTAAGCTGCCGACTCCCCATTTTGAACCATTAACAAGAAGATTTGGACATCAACTTCTAAACAACCCTCGTGCATCTAGCAAGGAAGAACAATCATTGAGTCGGAAACAATATTTAATGAAGGATATAATCTTAGAATCACAAAAGGAACGTGAGAATAAAAGAAACCAACGCAGGGAGGAATATTCTAAATTCATTAAAGAAAATCTAAAATTAAATGTTGAAGAGGAAGAACTTGCTGTGAATTATTTATTGCGCCTTCGTACAAGTTTGAAAAATGGATTTACTTTACCAGATGCACGTTTTTATGCTAAACGTAATTTGGAGATTGAAGCTAAAATCAATTCTAAGAGAGAGGCGTGGGATGGGAAAGAATTTGAGACAATGTTGACTAAAATTAATAATACGTGCTCACTACTAAATTCTAACGTATCATTCACTAACACTTTCGAAATATGTAAATATATTCCTGATGAAGAGAAAATAGAATTGAAAAAAAGACTACTGGAGAGTTTGAAAGAGAAAAAGTCTGTTTTATTTGATAAAAAAGATAGGGAAGAGCTCCTAAATTTATTCAAGGATGCCAATACTTATTTGACATTATCAGATGAGGTACAACTCAGAAGGCAATTCTTAGGGTCAGAACCTTTCGCTTCCGAGACAACTAAGGGACACACTCATAACACCATTGTTAAACGTTTCAACTACGATACAGGAAAGATTGATGTTATTAAAGCAGCTGAGAAACAAATTTAGATAGGCTGTGGATAGTATAATATTCGTGTATATAAAGATAATGTATATAAATTCTTCAAAAATATATCTGTCCAACTCTACCTGGGAAATGAGAGAATGGAAATCATAGATGAAGAGAGAGGAAAAGAAAGAGTTCTCATCCCTAGTTTACCTCGAAAAAGTTACGGCTTTCGGATCCATTGGTGTACCATCTGGTGCAATGGCATTTTGTCCAAACTTACGTTCAGTGTAAAGTAACCTTGCCTTATCAAAACTCATATTTTCTGAGTCCATTATTTTTCTAATTTCATCCTTGGTAACATCATCCAAACCTGCTCTGGCATCTTCACTATTCTCTGAAAGTATATCAAAGTTCCTAGAATGTAAGCCACTTTCCAAATCATCTGCAAAGGAATCATTAAGAGCTATAGGACCACCAAGTCTTCTTCTCAGTCTTGTTTTTAATTCACGATATCGGAATGCTATATATTAGGTTAGTAATTAATACTTTTAACAACGTTCATGCCATGAGAATGAATTATTTTGACATACAAATATTTTCTCTTTTAATGTATAGAAAATAAGAGACACTACCAATGATAAGTAACCAAATAGCTAGCTTAATGTGTAAAAATGTTAGCATAATTGGAAAGTGCTATGGTAGCTCTATGAGGTAAATTTGTTGATTAATTTTTAGGAGAAGTTCTTCTTATTTCAATAGAGTGAATTTTTCAATTCCACTCATCTCCTTTTTTGTTCCTGTCTGCCCGAAAAATAGAAAACTCATATAGATGATGACATAAACAATTCTTTAAATATACAGAAGCTTATTAATTGTTTAGTTAGAGTTTTGAGCCAAGGCTCTCTCCTATAGTGTAACTGTAAAAAAGTTTTTATTATTTGTTCATCAGATGGTATATAGTATACAGAGTAAAATCAATCACGCTTGGCAAAGGATATATCTAGATCACACCCACCATAGTTGTAGTTATTTAACCTTTCAATACAGACATCAGCATCTTCAACATCAGCATATTCAATAACTGCAATACCGGTAGGGGCACCCTTGGCATCAAATCTCAATTCAGCATTATTTACTTTCCCAATTGTCTCAAATAAATCGTATAAATCACTCTTAGCAGTTGAGTATGGTAGGTTACTACAGAAGATAAAGTTACTACGTTCACTACTTGAAGTGAAATTGTCAGTGAACTTACTGGGTGATTCAGTCCTTGGTTCTGTAGGAACTCTAGTGTGAGATTTACTATTAGCTTCAGTAACTTCTAACTTATTCCCCTCTATCTCAGATCCATTATATTTTTCAATGGCATTTTTCATATCTTCTGGGCTAGTGAATATAACAGTACCATACCCTTTAGAATAACCACTGCTGTCTATAGCGACATCAGCACGGGTGACATTACCACATTCTTTGAACATATCCTTTAAGGCTTGCCAATTTATAGAGTACGGTAAGTTGCTTACAGTAACTTCATAGACTGGTTGTTCTTGTTGATAGTTATTCGTTCTATTCGATTGTCTGTTTACTTGATTTCTATCACGGCCATTGTCTGGTGGAGGATTATCTTGTCTAACAAAAATGGCACGTTCCATGAAATGTGCTCCATCGTACTGACGGATAGCTTCATCAACATCTCTTGTATTGGTAAATTCCACAGTCCCCATCCCTCTGTGATGACCTCTTGAAGTAATAATATCAGCACGTACCACTTCTCCAATTTGTGAGAAAAAATCTCTTAAATCTTCTGGAGTACAATCATATGTTAAATTCCCTACGAAAATACTGTTAGCATAATTTCTGTTAACTTTTTCAACGTAAGAACTGTCTAACTCTCTTGCTAAAACTGGACCATAATCTCCTTTGTTATTATTGTACCTACTTCTTTGTCTTGAATCAGGACGATGTCTACTAATACGTCCTCTATCATCATGACCTCTATTTCTACGGTCATTGTTCATGCCATAACCTCTGTCTCTACGATAACCACCTTGTCTTCCACCATATGAATTATCACCATAACCACCTCTTGGACGAGATGAACGATAATTTCTTCTGTCTCCATATCCAGCGTCATCATTCACTTGACGACGTACTGGTGACCTTGATCTACTTCGTTGAGTGTCATTCTATAAAGATAATGTGATTGCGAAATATCGTAAATATATCTCTTAATCGTATTGAAATTATTAGTAAAATTGAGTTTTATCATAAAATATGAATTTTTTCCAACCAAAAAATAACTGCTTGACATAGTTTGTAAATTACCAAATTCTTGTTTTAATTCAGATGCTGCCCTGAATATTCCCAATCTATACCTTGCTGTAATAGGTTTTTCATTTTTCGATCTGTCAAATTGCTTGTTGGAAAGGTTTTAAAAGTTTTTCAAAAGTTACATACATATTCATTACCACCATCTAAACCAGACATCGTTAAAATAGTATTATTATTAAATTGTCTAGGTTATTCTTAGCAAATAATCAGTTCGTATATTAGGAGGAAAACCCCATATGTCGATTATATTTAATTGTTTTTCACTTGGTAAAAAAAATATACATGAAAAATGATGTGATCCCAGATCATAATATACGGAAACTGCCCTGGAACGAGGTTATCCTATACACACAATTCTATCAGTTTTAACTATATACATTTTGTTGTCCACAGGATAAATTACTATTTGATACAATTCCTCATAATGAATAAGTCTTCCAAGTTTTTATGGTTGAAGACAAGAGAAGATAGTATTTTTTTTTCCAATCAAATTTAATGTTCCATTGGTGACACCAATACGTATTTAACACTTTCATAGACACCTAAAAAGATGGCCCCACCTGCACTAATCCACATTGTTCTTGGACCTATCCCACTAAAGAATATTAACGAACCTTCCTCCTTCCATATATGCATTGCCAATTTCCAAGTGGGGATAGCTTCAGAATGTAGCATTAATCTTGTCTTGATAAAATCCAGTGGAGTAGTAATGGCAGCAGCTACACCACCTGCAATGGATCCACATACTGCACCTTTCCAAGGTACTAATCTATCACCATTATTATCTTTACTATCTTCTAATTGTGACCAACGTTTTTTCAAATATTCATAGAGAGGGAATTGTATACAAGTGAAGGGAATTTCTCTCATTAAAGTAGTAGACCATCCTCTATATAGGTTTCTTCGTAACCCCTTACCATTTTCATTTTGTAATATTACTTTCAACGTTCGATACGAAGAATTTGTAGTCCCCGTTTGAGTTCTTTGTTTGATAACTTCTGCTGGAACACGTACAGTACATGCTGCAATTTCCCCCACTGAGGAGGAAAACATATGAGTTGAACTGTCTATTATTTGATCACTTGTTGAAGATGGTAAATAATGTTGGAAATATGGTTTAGAATGAGTTTTCATGAAATCATATGAAATGAAAAATAAAGAGGCACTAGGTGCAGACGCCACAATTGCACTTCCCACACCCCTATAAATGTTATGATATCCACCATTAGCGAAAAATCCACCTTTAGCTTGTAATCTTGTTTTCAATGTATCCAAGGGGAAAAAAACCAAATCTGTAGAGGTCCCTGATGCTGCCCCACTAATTAATGAAACAACAAATGCACTTAACACCATTGTACAGCAGGACTTTATCTTATCTTATCTTGCCTCTTGTTTATAGGAGAGCGCTGCGTTTCGCTTTTGATCTATTGTGTGGCTGCTCTCATTGGTAAGATTACATTGCTTGATTTTCTTCCTTTCTCGAGGCTTCAGAAAAAAAACAACAATAACAACAAATAGATAACAAAACTTTACAGATAACTGGCTAAGAGACCAGCGTACCATACATAGCATCACTCATTCCCGTGTTAGAGAATGATGTTTATCTCTCTTAGTAACTGTGTTACTTAGGGAACTTGAATATTCGGAATATGTGCTCAGAGACAGTCGCAGAAAGCCACACATTCCTCGAGGATAATACGTATTACTAGATAATTTGTCAACACGCATTGTCTCTTAATTATGTAACAATGAGGCTTAGAAACCCGCGCACGGCGTATCTTTTTTTCAAATCTTACGAGAATGAAAAATTATTGTTTTTTTTTTTACAAATTCAGGTGTGGAACTTAGTAATTAGTAGAAACGAGAACACTACAGCATAGATTGTTATGAAACCAGGAACGCTTGTCGTGTCTTGGTATCATCCCAACCACTCCAGGAACAAGTAAGCATACCAAATATTGTCATAGATAGTAAGAGTAGTCAATAAATCTTGAACCACACCATAAGTCTTGGTACAATTTCATCTTGTCTCCATGGGCTACTGTCCTGGAAACCACTTCGAATATGGAAGGACTGCTTTGTGAGAAGCAGTACTCCCCATGGTAACCAATGAGATGGAAGGCGAATCCCCTAACGAAGACGCGATACGCAGGCAAATCACCATGTGAACTATGGGAGAAGCTGTATTATTATAAAATTATATAATAAAGAGAGTCATGTGTTTGAAATTATTAATAGCTTAGTCTTCCATTTTCCTGTAGCGCGTCCGTTTCAGATTTCGGGCGAAGAAAACACCGCAGCCCAAGAACAATAGGGGCTTCTGTGAGTAATGTATTATTATTCTGCAAGATATGACCAGGCTGGAAAAAGCACTGCCCACGCACGCACACACTTAGTCTCCATGAGTGAGACCCAGGCGAAATGCGTAGATCTTCTACTGTTATTCATGCGGGTTTTCGTGTTACTAAAAAAATTACCAACACACACAATTTATAAAAAATTATTAAGATCATATCGTCCAACTGATACTCTATTGAACACACACCAATTTCACACACTGTTATTGACAACATCTATATATATGAGTGTTGTTAATCAAATATATCCTCCCTTATGTTGTTTGAGGTATTTTGTTCCTCTAGTTACATAACAACAACATTCTACTCATTTTTTGATAGTTACATTTCCACACACTTTCAATTGTTAACCTCTATCAATTATATTTTCATCTATTGAATTATTGATAGTTTCATACTTTATATCCTGTTAATGACAAATATTGAATTCACAAGATTTTTAAATAATACAATGGACCGTTTCCCCCCCGGTCACAACTATGCCTTCCAAGGAAACCAATTAGCTTCAATTAAACATTCAGATAATACAAATACTACCAATAACAACACCAGTAATTATACTACCACGACCACTACTACTAGTACTACCCCAACTTATATGGCTCAACCTAATCAGTACCAACCATACACTATATTACCATCGCCAACACATCTACGATCACAAGCTTCATATGGTTCATACCAACAAAAAAAGTATTCCACTGGGTCTATAGTACCAGTGAATAATTCTACACAAGTGCCATTTAATGCTTTAACACCAGTATCTACTGGGTCAGTACAAAATTCATACTTGCCTTCTGGGAATTCCGTGCAGCAACAAAATTATAATAATTTACCTTTAAGTTATGCAAATGGTAGAAATAATAGGAATTCTGCTTCTGCTCCTCATCTATTATCCTACACATCAAATTCAAACAATAATCAACAACCAAATCTAAACAATTCATCAGCTATTCAAGGGAATAATATCATCAATTTCCAAACTGGTCAACAACATCAACAACAACAACCATTACTACAAGAGAAGAAAAGATCTCATTCATATTATGAATCTTCAAATGAAATTATTGGTCAACCACAATCAAAATTATTAAAACTTTCAGAATTCCGTTCTTTTAGTCAAAGTCACCCACCAAATGGTAACCCAATTAAATTAGAAAATCCAACTGTAACTTTGGTAGATGAATATTTCTACCACAATGGTAATTTCACAGCTAAGAGAAACACACAAGAACAAGTTTTGAAAGCTATTGCAGACAAACATGTGGATGAACCACTTTCTCAGTATGCATCCACTGTAAGACAAGCTGAATTAGAAGTTTTACATTTGGATGCTTTGAATACAACTAAGGGATCTATTCAAAAGGCTGAACAAAACAGAGATCGTCAAAGACAAATTTTTGGTTTATTGTGGGTTATGAAAAATTGTAAACTTAACAATGAAGGTACAGTACCTCGTGGTAAGATATTTGCTAGATATGCTTCATCATGTGCTCACAACACTTTGAAACCTATTTCTCAAGCTACTTTAGGTAAATTGATAAGAACAGTGTTTCCAGGTTTAACTACAAGAAGATTAGGTATGAGAGGTCGTTCTAAATATCACTATTGTGGGCTAGTATTAAAAGATGATAATGAATTATCTGGTAATATCAGTTCACCAGAAGAATCTGATTCTTCCGATGGTACTTCTACCATTCAAGATATGAAAGATGGTCAATTCCAATTCCCAGAAAATTTATATGATATCCTTTTCAAGAAGGAAGCTGAAGAAAATAACTTCCATTTGGATTTACCACCAATTCCATTAGACAAACTACCATCTAATTTTGATACTGATATTACATTATCATTAGAATCTCTTTACCATATCTATTGCATGACAATTTATGAAACTATTAGTTATATGAAATTTGATCAATTGTCCAACCATTTAAACATTTCAGATGCTGGTACACTAACTCCACAAATGTTTGACCTTTTGCTTTGTCCTGAACTTTTTGATTGGGTACAACAGTGTGATATGAAGACACACATTTCAGTACTTCAAATGTTGTCTAGAAAGGTTTTAAATGGTGAAGTCACACATTCATTGATCAAAAAGTTAACTGAATTAGCTAATACATACCCTGGGTTAGTCTCTAGTGTTACAATAGATTTACCATTACCCATGGTTAAGGCTAAATTAGAAGTTGCCAACACATTTAGTAGATTATTGAAAAGATTGGTAAAACTTTTAACATTCATTCAAGGATTTTCCAAGATTTATCCCAGATACAAGAAAGAGATGCATGATGAGTGGACTTCTCATATTAATATTGATGAGGTATTCGATCTTATGAAATTTGATAAAAACTCCAAACTATGCAAATTTTCTATCCACGAGTATGTGGATGATTTCCTATGTTCATCTCTTTCCAGTGAAACATTACCATTGAATAAATTTATTCAAAACATTTGTGATTTTGTTTCATCTCAAAAAAGTTTTGATGCCTATGAAATTATGCATTTCAGTTTAAGATTCATTACTACCGCTATTGGTGAAATTGGTCTTAAATGCTCTACTAATTTATCCTCCTGGTTTTTCTTGAACAATATTATAAATCATTTGCTAACCTATTGCTACGAGATTACTAGATTAATGAATCCTGCTTTACCAGCTACATTTTAATGACTGTAACTTATTAGATACTATTCTTTTTTGTTTTTTTGTTATACATTCTACATTTCATTTTAAGATTCTCATATATACATATATATTTAAAAGCATATGTTCATATCAATGATTATTCTTGATCTTTCAATTTATTTTCATTAACTTAGTATTTTTTGTCATCCTATTTTGTTCTTTTTAGTTACATACATATATATAACTACACATCATTCAAAGCCACACATACGACACCTTTATGATGCCCCCCATATTGTCTTACAATTTCTCTTGTTGATAAATCCCATAATCTTACATAGTGATCAGAAGAACCAGTGACTAAATATGCACTATCTGCACTAAATGCACAATCCCAAACCCATCTTTGATGTCCATCTAAAGTAGATTCCAATTTAAAATTATCATCTATAGACCATACTCTGGCTGTTTGATCTGCAGAACAAGTGGCTAAATGTTTAACATCTGATGATAACAATATTCTTGTAATATAATCGTTATGTGCTCTAAATTTTGTCACTGGTTTCAAATTTGATGCATCTGTATGATTGGGCATTTCCCAAACAAAACAATTACCTTTACTATTTGCTGCCACCAACATAGACCCGTCACTCGCTACAGATAAAGATTGTAAAGGTGTATCGTCTTCTGGTGTCAATTGATGAGTACATTGATTTTCACCTAAATCCCATATACGAATATTACCATCCCTGTCACATGATATCAGTTCACCTTGATTTGGATGTATTACCACTTCATTGACAGGTGCATTATGTTTATAATTTCTAGGTACTGAGGGGGACCTTACATCCCAAACTTTAATAGTACCATCTTCACTAGATGTGACCATCCATTTATTATCTTGTTGGAAGGACACGGATGTCACATTCCCCTTATGACCTTCAAATGACGCCACCGGGTTTGGATTTGTGGTCTGTATATCGTACAATCTCACATTTTGATGCCCTGCAGCAGCCAACAGTTTCTTATCGTTAGCAATTTCCAATCTGTTCACTTGAGAATCCGCATGTTGAATGGTTCTCGAACACACCCCTGTCAATGCTTCCCAAAATCTAATAGTGTGGTCATACCCTGCCGATACCAGTATCACAGACATGTTTCAAATATATTTATATATCTATATCTCCCAGGTCCCTTTCACCTCTTTGGGTCAATGACTTCATCTTATTAATTAACTAATATTGGATTTGATATCATATAATATTTCAGCGCACGTGACTGGGAAATACCCAATCTAGAATATTCTAGAAATTGCTTTGATGATATTTTTTCCCGTGTTTTTCATCTCAAGGGTTCCTTAACAATAGGTGATGTGTATATAAATGTATATATATAGTGACGTTTCAATTGGTCTCGAGCCATTCCCCTCGTTTACACAAATCATTCAATAGTACAATTTTACTTTAAATTTAACAAGTACATATAATCAATACAATAATGGTTAAAGAAACAAAACTATACGATCTTCTGGGAGTGTCACCAACTGCTAATGACCAAGAATTGAAGAAAGGTTACAGGAAATCTGCTTTGAAATATCATCCAGATAAGCCTACAGGTGACACTGAAAAATTTAAAGAGATCTCTGAAGCTTTTGAAATCTTAAGTGATTCTAATAAGAGAGCAGTTTACGATCAATATGGGTTAGAAGCCGCTAGACAAGGTGGTCCAATGTTTGGAGGTGCCGGTGGTCCAGGTGGTCCAGGTGGTGCCGGTGGATTCGGAGGTGCACACAGTTTCTCCAATGAAGATGCTTATAATATCTTTTCACAATTCTTCGGTGGTGGTGGTGCACAATTTGGTGATGATAGTGGTTTCTCATTCCAATCTAGTGGTATGGGAGGTATGCCCGGTGGTATGGGCGGTATGCCAGGTATGGGTGGCATGGGCGGTATGCCAGGTGGTATGCATGGTGGCATGGGTGGTATGCCCGGTGGATTTAGATCTCCTTCACCAGCTCAAGAAGAAGTGGTCACAGTTAATTTACCAGTGTCATTAGATGATTTATATTCTGGTAAGAAGAAATCATTTAAAATTGGTAGAAAGGGTCCTCGTGGTGTTCCAGAAAAAGTTCAAATTGATATCCCATTGAAAGCTGGTTGGAAAGCTGGTACAAAGATTACATATAAGAATTATGGTGATTACAATCCACAAACTGGTGGTAGAAAAACTTTACAATTTGTCATACAAGAAAAGGATCATCCACAATTTAAGAGAGATGGTGATAATTTAGAATACACTTTAGAATTGACTTTCAAAGAATCACTATTAGGTTTCTCTAAGACTGTACAAACAATTGATGGTAGAACATTACCAATATCAAGAAGTTCACCAATTCAACCTACTGAAACTACAAGATATCCAGGTCAAGGTATGCCATTACCTAAGAACCCATCACAAAGAGGTGATTTATTAATTCGTTATAAAGTGGATTATCCAATTTCATTAAATGATGCTCAAAAAAATGCTATAGATCAATTCTTTTAAATGTTAATTAAAGAATAATTGACATCTTTATGAACTTCTCATTTTCCATATAAATTTACTCACTCACAAAATGCATTCATTATTAATATTTTCAAATAAAGATACACTTTTGTATATTATAAATTCCATAATTATATAAAAAAAACTTACCCTTAATGTTATACAAAATCGAAACAAATAATACAATATATATATACTATTACATTTTAGACTTACGATTCACCCAATGTTGAATGTTTTTATCTAAACGCTTCTTAACGGCCTCAATGAATTCTTCTGTAGTAACATAAAATGATCTATCTGTTTTACCTTGTGCCAATGCTAAATCTTTTGTCATAATATCATCAATTTGTACTGTGTCAATGGTAGATCTCTCTAAGAGCTCACCAAATTTAATTACATCTGGTGTAGAATCCAATTGACCTCTTTTAATAATACCTCTACTCCAAGCAAATATTGATGCAATAGAATTGGTAGAAGTTTCTTCACCTTTCTGATATTTTCTATAATGTCTTGTCACAGTTCCATGAGCAGCTTCACTTTCCAAAATCTTCCCATCTGGTGTCACTAACACTGAACTCATCAATCCTAAAGATCCAAACCCTTGAGCAACAATATCAGATTGAACATCACCATCATAATTTTTCAAAGCAATAATGTAACCACCTTTGGATTTCAACATCTGTGCCACCATATCATCAATCAAACGATGCTCATAAGTAATATTCAATTGAGCAAAAGATTCTTTATAATGCTTATCATAAATGGATTGAAAGATGTCTTTAAAGGTTCCATCATATTTCTTTAAAATAGTATTCTTAGTAGCAAAAAATAAGGGCATCTTACGTTTTAAAGCTAATTCAAATGATGTTATTGCAAAATTTTCAATTGATTCTGTCGTGTTATACATTGCCAATGCCACCCCACCTGTTTTGGGGAAATCAAACACTTTAACATTAGTGACATCTCCATCTTTAGGTTTATAAACAAGTTTTAATTCACCTTCACTTGGTATCACTAAATCTGTCGCCTTATATTGATCTCCGAATGCATGTCTACCGATTATAATAGGTGATTCCCAATGAGGAATCAATCGTGGAATTTTAGGTATAATAATAGGTTCTCTGAAAACAGTACCATCCAATATATTTCTAATGGTACCATTTGGAGATTTCCACATTTTGTGTAGTTTGAATTCTTTCATTCTAGCTTCATCAGGTGTAATAGTGGCACATTTAATAGCCACACTGTATTTCAATGTTGCATTTGCTGAATCAACGGTAATTTGATCCTTCGTCTTATCTCTCACTTGAATGGCAAGATCGTAATATTTTAAATCCACATCCAAATAAGGGAGAATAAGTTGTTTCTTAATGAGATGCCACATGACTCTTGCCATTTCATCCCCATCCATTTCCACAATGGGGTTCACTACTTTAATCTTCTCAAAGTCAACCATTTTTTGTTCTATTAACCTGTTGTTTATCTTGCAGTTATATTATTGTCTCCAAACCACAATTATTCAGTCAAGTATAAACTAACTGATCCACTTTCCTCTGTGTTCCCTTTTTATTTATATAATAGTAATTACAAGTCATCTCCAACTTTTCGTAGGGTTTTCCTCTTTATAACTAAAAGCCGCTATTAGGGATATAGAAACAATTAATATAAGAAAAAATTTATCATAAATTATATAAATACATAAATACTCTATAAATATAATACGATTAGTTTTCCATCAATTCAGTGACAGTCTTGTCTCCATTCAAGACATCCTTCATACTTCTTAAGATGTCTTCAAAAGTGTCGAATTCATGGAATGGAACATTTTGCTTCTTACAGAAAGTGACTAAATCTTTACCTCTCTTAGCAAATAATAAATCACATTCTTTAGCAGCACTCAAATCAGAGATACCGTCACCACAGTAGAAGTAAGTTGGTCTTTCAGTACCTTCTGGTAATTCAGCTTCGTAAGTGGCTTTGTATCTGTTAATAGATTGAGATTTGTCGTGACCAAATGGAGTTTCATCTCTGTAGGTGACAGTCATCTTTTCAGCATCATCCAATTGAACGTCATTGGCGACAATGTCAATCTTGTCAATGTTTTCTTCACCTAACATCTTGGTCAACAAATGTTTAATAATTGGTTGCATACCACTGGAGACCACTACAAGTGGAACACCGTTAGCTTGAGACCATTCAAAAGTTTCTTTGAAACCTGGATCCAATTGAATCTTTTCTTCCAAAATCTTAACACATTCAGAGAATGGAGAGCCAATGGAATCAATCATTCTGGTGAACCCGTCTCTGAATGAAGTGGTACCATCTAAGACACCTTCAAAAATTCTTAATCTTTCTTCCTTACCGAAACCTAAAGTATCAGTTAAGTAATCGTTAGAATCTTGCCATGTGATGGTACCATCGAAATCACTGAAAATAACTGCTTTAACCATTGTGTGAATTGCTGTTTGTGTGTTTGGTTGAATCACTCATCTTACCATTAACAGGAAAATCTCTTTATTATTTTCATATCAAATATTAATTTTTCAGTTCTTCGAGAGAAGGAAATTCCTTTTTTCCTAAACGGATATAAGAGATAGATTCAGGAGATAGAGATCTGAATCAAATTGGGTACCTTCTTAACGCCGATGGCAACAACTAACAAATGGTTCTTGCACTCATCGCTTACTAATATAAGGGACACGTTTGAACTCATGAACAGAGCTTATAATTATACCTCTGTCAACTCGGTAAACTGTGCTCCGGTTTCTCCTTCTTAATGTCACCAGATGAGACCATCTTGTCTTATTTGTAACCCAAAAGACAACAAATTGACACGGTTAAGGACAACACACAGATACGTGCATAATAAGCCTTGAGATTACGTCGTTTCCACCCCCGCATTATTTAGAAGGACACGTTTTCATAGGACACGTCCGCGGTTAAGTTTTAAATCTTTCGACCTTTTCAGATTTCCTAAAAATAATATTATATAAGGAGATGCCATCTAGGGGGTTAAAACAACCAAAGTTAAAGTAACACAACAACAACAACAACAAAAATAATAATAACAAAATGAATTTAGTCGTATTTTCAGGTGGTACTGCTACCAATTCCCTTACACCAGGGTTTTACAATTTAACAGTTTCTAAGGGCCATGATTTAACTTACGTTTTACCCATCTCTGATAATGGTGGGTCGACAAGTGAGATCCTTAGAGTACTTGGTGGTCCAGCAATTGGTGACATAAGGTCACGTATTGTTAGGTTAATTGAAGATGACAATTTAGCTCATGTCTTTGGGTACAGATTACCTGATGATTGTGACGAATCTAAAAAGGAATGGAATGATATAGTCGAGGGCACTCATCCAATATGGAACTCGGTACCTACAGAAGTGAAAGAAATGTGTAGAGCATTTATTATACACATTCAATCAGAATTGTTGAAAAAATCAAAGAGAACTAATAGATTCCAATTTGCTAAAGCCTCTATTGGTAATTTATTCTTAACAGGGGCAAGATTATTCTTAGGTAGTCTTGATGCATCAATTGAACTAATGATGAGAATTGGTCGTTGTAACACTAATGTTAAAGTCATCCCATGTATTAATACGAGTCATACGCATCATATTTCTGCTTTATTGATTAACGGTGATGTTATTACAGGTCAATCACAAATATCTCATCCATCTAAACCTTCAGTAAACAGATTAGCCTCTAGACATAGAAATTTACCCGCTGGGGCTGAACATGGTGATATTTTTGATACTACTTTGAATGGTGGTACAGCTTATTTGGATGTAATCCAAGATGGTACTACCATAACCATTGGGCCACAAAATGATATTAGTATTGTCTCTACTGAGGATGATGAATATGAAGAGGAAGAATATGCAAACCCACCTTACATTTTACCTGAATTGAAAAATTCTCAATTACATTTCGATAAACAAGATGCTAATGAAATGTTACCTGCTCCAGTTAAAAGAATTCTTTACATTAATCCATATGGTGAAGAGATTAAACCACAGGGGAATCCAAGAGCAATTTCAAAAATTAAATCTGCAGACATCCTAGTATACTCTATTGGTTCAGTAATGACAAGCTTATTGCCTATCATAATTCTGGGTAACATTGCAGACACCATTTTAGAAAGCTCCACTACTCGTAAAGTGTTGATTATCAATAACAAATATGACAGAGAAACATTAGGATTAGATGCAATTCATTATATTCAAATGATTATTGAATCAATGTCAAGGTCTGTCTTGAATTATAGACAAGCTAAAGGTGTACCAATTTCTAATTTGATGGATATCCCTTGGGATAGATTTGTCACTGATATTGTCTATTTAACAAAAGGTGAAATTCAAATGGATTGGTCAAGGTTGTCAGAACATAATATCACTTGTCATGCTATCGAGTCTGATATGTTAGAAAATAACGATCTAGAAGATGTTTTCAATAAGATATACTCTTCAAGAAATAACTAATATGCACCTTTTTTTCTTCCATTGTAATGATTTATCTGATTAATATAATCTTTTTTTTAGCATTCATTCTATCTGCATTTACATATTATATTATTAGTATTATTAAAACCAATTAAGTAAAAATAAAATAACTAAGAATAACAAAATTGTTTGAAACAATCAATACAGGAAGCATAGTTTCTAGGATATAAATCATTGGGAAACTCTTGATCTAATCTTCTTTTTAAAAGTATGCAAGGTAGACAATTTTGATAATTCTCGTCTTGTTGAGAACTAAAAATATTTTTACCGTTTCGTAACATATTTTCTGTCTCTTTGCTACTATAAGTAGCTTTAAAAGTTGATGTGTTGGAATTGTATGTACTCTCTGTGTTAGCCATGTATATTAAAATTGGCGGAATATAATCATTTGTTTTCTTTAAGTGACAACCAAGTATAAGCGGCTTTTTAATAATGTCAGTATCAATACCAAACGATGGAGGATTATAATCAAAATTGTCATTTCCCAGAAATTCTAATATATTTTTTAATTTAGTGCCATTAGCATAATTATTTTTATCTGAACTTGAATCAATTATAAATATAACTTCTAATTTCCTTTCTGGGATCAATAACGTCCTTAATGGGATATTTTCGCCATCCTCTCCACCATCAACCAAATAAAGATAATCATCTTTAGTAATTCCATCATCAACAATTTTGGAAGGATATAAAAAGAATGGATTCGGTTGATATATAGCATAATCTGTCTCCACTTGTAAATTCACTTCTGTATCATTTTTTATTTGAGAATAATTACTATTATTCGTAACTCCAAATAAACTCATCACCATTTTTAATGTATTGATTACTTCTTCAGAAGACTTTGAAAGTTGTTGCCATATATAAAGGATCACATTGTTGAATATAGAAGAAGATGTAGCTGTAATAAAACCTATATCATCAAATTCTTTATAACATATTTTAGCTTCCCCTTCCACTATTTGAGAACCAAGATATTCTAATTTAACAAATACATTTGCAGATTGTTCCCAAGAGCCAAATTCAAATGGTGTAAATTCAAAAATAAAATTCTTTAAACCGTTGTTTCTACAATTAGCCACAAATATGGGAATTGGTGCTTTACATTTTTGAAACCTGGGACTCGACCTAATTAATTTGTAAAGCGAAGTGGTATTTAAATCCTCAAATACAGTTGACTTTAATCTTTTAATCAATGCTCTACCCCAGTAGTCAGTAAATGATAATTGGAAACCTTTTATTTTTTTAGATCTTACTTCATAATGAAGGTTAATATAGAAATCCAAAATTTGTCTGAAAAGCTGTAGAGAGTTTAAAAACACAGGTTTACTATTTATTGGTTTATTATTGAATAAAGTGTTCTTAACATTCTCAAACCAAATTCCAGTATCTCTTTTAGCCAATATTGTCATTTCGTTATTAAATGCATTATCAACCTCATTGAAAAAATTCAAAAATTGATTATCTTGAATGACGTTCCTCTTAACTACTGATTCTTTAATATTATCTTCAATTCCAGAAACAATATCGGCATTAGTTATATCAAATTCTGGAATACCTTCTAATATTCCATCATCAAGATTCCAGTTAGTCAGTAATAAATTTGGATTGAAATCATGTAATATCATATCTAATAAAACCCAACTTCCGCCTGACAATCCCGTTGTATAACTCAATGTATTGTAAATATCATCTTCCTCCATTCCCAGTATAACACCGGTTGCTGTCAACATTGACCTATAACCCCCGCCTGATATGGCCAAACCCAACATGGGTGGATTACTTAAAATATTACTGATTAAAACATCCTCCAATTGAAATGAAATACCATCATATTTTTGAGTGTACTTTAAGAACATAGTGCTGGTATAATTTGCTTTTTGGCACAAGTAATCAGCTTCTTCTGGGCATACATCTCCCTGGGCTTCCCTTATTAAATTATAATTTGGACAATCAACTAGATATGGTGTTTTGGCATCAATGAGCCTTATTAACGTCGTTAATGAAAACACAACTATCACAACCAACCTTCTCATTTGAACCTGTCTATATCTGTTCAAATGTTTTAATGTTTTCCATTTGTAGATTTTACCCTGGCGGTTAAAAACACAATAAAGTAATTGTCGACCAGATCAAAAAAAAAGGAAGACATTAATTTTTTGTTCAGAGTCAAGAGATGAAGCTTTACAAAGTTTGATTAGTTTGAGTTTTATATACTGAGCCTGCGCTATCACTTTTGTATTGTTAAAGCTGAGTTGCTTCTAAGTAATACGAGAATTTTATAATTTATATTGATCAGGAATTTGTATTGATAATAGTATATGTCAATCTTCCACTTGTTCAATATTAAAAAAATTAGTTAAATAGGTATATTTCTGGGTATATTGTTCATTGCCTAGGAACATTGGAACCGTAACCATCATCTAGTGGCTTTGAAAGAAGCTAGACATCATAAATATCATATAGAGGGACAAAGACTGGATTTTCACCTTTTTAATCAAGTATAACTTCCAAAATTATAAAAGTATAAACCAAAAATACTTGAAATTTGTATGACTAACGTATAGATGAACTTATAAGTGTTATATGGCTCTATAATAAAAATACATAAATTAGGTTATATGTATTGAAGAATTGGTCATTATTAGCTCTTAAAGTGCTTATAAGTTTATGTGTGCAGTTTAATACAAATTTAAAACAAAGTTAATAAAAATATAAGCTAAAATTGCTTGTAATTCAACATATTTGATCTTAAAGTATTTTTTAGCGTGATACATAAATCTAAGTGTGAAAGACCAGAACAATACAAAAAATCACACTTGATATGGTTGTATAGTGTAGTGGTTATCACTTTCGGTTTTGATCCGGACAACCCCGGTTCGAATCCGGGTACGACCTTTATTTTTATCTCCAATATAATTTTTTTTAAATAATAGACAGGAGGACTTAATATTATTTTTTTTTAGAAGTATATATATATAAAAGGGTTATAGGATTTGTTATTACATAATTATCTTTTTCTAGTCTGGATTATTTATTATCAGTTACTACAATCGACTTGGATTATTATTTTTATATTAGGTATGCACGGTTTTTTTTATTATTACTATTAAAATCATGCGATTGATTAATCACGATGAGAATAATAGAATTATATTTGTCTCTATTTTATTTTGGGAAGAAGAATAAACATTCTTTTATTTTATTAATTTAAAAATTCCAAAATTTGTTGAGTGATATTATACAATTCCAGACTTGCATCTTCTACAGGTTCAGAATTTCTTGAATTACTCAAATCGTTAGAATTTTCACCTGAAGAATTATTATTACCGTTTTCATTGTTCCCATTTACATCAATACCTGATCTTTGTAATCTGTCATAAGTGACATTTGCCATTTTTCTTACACCTGAAATTAATTCATCTTCATTTTTCACCAATTCTAACACTTTAACGTTATGACTTTCTAATAATTGTAAAATTGTCCAAAGAGCAATATGTTCAAAAGTAGCATACCCACTTTGTAAAAATCTAATCAAAAACCCACGAATACCATCGTTTGGAGAATTCCAACATGCAATAATCTTAGTGTAGTTATTGATTCTAGAACATAAATTCGCTAAAGCAGCAGCAGAGTTACCAGAGACTTCTTGATTTGTAGAAAGAGTCATTGGAATTAAAGCATCTAAGATATCAGCATTTAACAAATCTAATTTGGAGACATCTGCTAAAGCTAAGATGGCAAAACAAGCAGAAATTTCACTTTGTACACTAATTGGAGAATTTAAAGCTAATTCTTTACATTTTTCAATGGCACCACTTTCAAAGAATTCTTTACGATTCTTTTCAGATGAGGCAGCCAAATTTCTTAAAGTGGACACAGCATGACATTGAATCTCTTCAGAATCTTTGTAATCTAATAAATCCACTAAAGGTTTCAAGAACCCAGCATCCACTATTAAACCTTCATTCAATGGATGAATGGAAATATTTCTTATACATGCCACACTGGCCAAAATTAATGGAATGGAATCGCTCTTAATTAATTTCACAAGATGTGGTAAACCACCAGCTCTTACAATTTCTAATTGATAACTTGTATCCGATGCCAAATTTCTTAAAGCTAGAGTGGCTTGACATTTAACTCTAGAAGATGGAGAATCCATTAAACTTACTAATTTAGAAACCAATTTAGGTTCAGTTTGTGATAATTTTTGTCTATTAGTTTCATCCACAGCAATGTTTGATAAAGCAGTGGTACAATAATATTGAACATCTGGATCAGCAGATGATAATAAAGAAACTAATACAGGTACAGCTCCGGCGTTAACTAATTCTTTTCTATTTTCTTCAGAATGTGTCATATTCAATAAAGCCCCTGTGGCATTTCTTTGTACTCTAATATGTTTAGATCTAGCTAATTTAGTCAAAGGCACCAATGCCCCTGAAGTGGCAATCTTATGTTTATTATCATCTCTAGTGGCCAAATTAGTAATACATCCAACGGCATTACATTGAACTTCCACGTTATCACCTAACATTTGACTAATTAATGGTTCTAACCCACCCATTTCCACAATCAATAATTTATTTTCATTATTGACAGCTAAGTTTCCTAAAGCTGCACATGCAGCCACTTGAATTTGTGAATCGCTACTTTGTAAAAGAATTAATATTGGTTCTAAGACATCTCTTGAAACTTTCCTCACGTATTTTTCAGTAATTTCAGCGAATGCTAATGCAGCACTTCTTTGTAAATTTAAATTATCAGAGTAAACCAATGTGGTTAAAGCCTTTAAGGGTCCACCAGAATAAAAATCTAAATTATCCTTATCTTCCAAATACCCTAACAATGAAGTTACTGCTTCTCTTTCGTTATCAGCAATGGGGAAAATACTAGCATCGTCACCATTATTAGTGGCAGACGAACTAGATAACGTGGATGGATTCTTGAAACAACTACAACAAACACCCATAATTAAAGTAAACAAATTGGTTAGTGTAGTACTACTATATTAATAGCAGGTTATATTATTATTATTGTTATTATATTTATCAATACCTGGCACTGTCTCTCTTTGCACAGTGGTTACAGTATACTAATATAAACGGTTATACCAACTTCAACGTATCTTAACTCAAACCAAATTAACCGACTGATAAGAGAAGTCCTTTGTTTAAAATTGTAAAATTCCCAATTTTTTTTTTTGTTTTCACGCTTAGTTATTTATTTATTTATTGCTGGCCCCTTCCCTTCAGTGCGCTTCGCGAAGCAAAGCAACTTTTTCAATGTAACGGATAACGAAAGACACATTTATTCAGGTCAGTTACAGTTTCAAATATACGTAGTAATTATATTTATATTTATATTACAGAACAGATGCGGCGAGTGGCGGGCAAGATTACAGCTCGAGGGTCACAGTGCCCGACGTGGCAAATGTGTCAACGTTGTGGAATTTGCGTAGTGAGTTTCTTTGTAAATATACGTTTCTGGGGATACCACAGTCAATCATTACAACATTTTCGTTACTGTGATGAATCACTGTGTCTTTCAATGTATGAAGACATGTTAGAGGCCACGAGTATGAACAGATGATACTGTCCACTCTTTGTAATGCAACATCGAAATTTTGTAAACCTGACCCACTTTCATAACCAGATGGGATATCAATAGAGCAAATCTTGGCATGTGTAGTCTCTGCAATTTCATTACACCAATTGATCATCTCGATAATTCTAGATTGATTGTTATCGAAATCAATTAAATTACAATCAAACCCTTGCATGGCATCTATGATTAATTCAATTGGACTATTTAATTGTGAGATGAAAGTTTTCAATGCATTTAAACTGGTAACCACTTTACCACCACATTTAGTGAAAATATCAATATTTCTCTTTAATGAATCGTTGTTATCGTTGCTATTGTTATTACTGTTGTTATTATTTTCAATGTCGTTTAATGAACAAGTGAATAATGTTATGACACGAACTTGTTGATTTTGACAAAGAAATCTCCCCAGGGATAAAGCTTTATTACCGGATCTATTAGAATCGGATGCTAAGATGACCACTAATGGTTCAGGATTGGAATTTGTTATGGTTAAACGGGATGAACCACCTAATCTGTGCTTAATTAAATATGATGCGTTAAGGGCAAATGTGTCAGTCATGGAATCCATAGAGATACCAAAATTTTCTTGTGTTAATCTTTCAATTTCTAATAATTGTACTGGTGTAGCCATTGGAATTGCCTGTTTGGTTTTCTTATTAGTTAAAGTAGGATTAAATGACATGGAATTTGATCTAGATTGACTCGTTTGATTAATAATCATTTTCTCCAATTTTGAAAGTATTTCCTCTTGTTCTTTATTTTGACCATCTTTACCATTTTTATTATTTACAGCAGAATGTAATAAATGTGTAATATTAATTGATTTGGTAATAGGTAAATAATCTGGATTATCATCACCTGCATCAGATGCATCATCATCAGAATAATATTCCTCGTCATCATCATCACTTTCAAAATTTTCATATTCATTAGTATTAGTATTCGTAGTAATAGTTGTATTCCCATTAGTCTTATTCCATGAATCATCCTTGGCATTTGGAATAACCATTTCATCAATTTCATAATTGACAGGAGTACTTTCACTGTTCTTCTTATTATGTGACACTAAACGTTTCGAAGGATCAATTTCATCTTGTTGTTTCAATTGAGCAAAAATATCTTTCTTATTAAACATGGAAAGATTACTTTGGAAATCAAAATCATCTTGTTCTTTAATTTTTTTAACGTCATCATTTTGCCAGTCTGTGGCACTAGTGTTCCCACTATTGTTCCCACTATTATTGGCACTCTTTTGAGCTTTTCTGGTATTGTTATTGTTATTATTGTTGTTATTATTATCATTATTGTTATTAGAGATATTATTATTATTGTTACCATTGTTAGAGTGATTTCTACCTTTCTTACCATTATTCACTGATAACACTTTAATATCTTTCAATCTGGAAGATCTCACTTTAAAGGCTTGTGAAGTACCACCGTCACCAAATGTAACATCATATAGGGTTAAACCTTTAGAATTAGCTTTACCTATTTTACCTTGAATTAATTTACCATCTTTTAGTTCCAATTGAACACCAAACCCGACGAATTGCGATTGATGTGTCATCTTCAATTTATCAAACTCTTTACGATCTGGATATATTTGTAGTTATCTGTATATTAATAATTGAATTTCAATTAATCATTGAGTTCTTGTTAATTGGAAATTTCAATTAAAAAAAAACCAAACGAAAAAACAAACAAGAATGTTACCCGGGGATGTCACTTAATTGACTATGACAGTTTAATAGTAGTTATAGTAATAATGTTAAGTTTACATAGTTATACAAGGATTCAATAAAAGTCTGCCCAGTTTAAAAAGAAAATGAAAGATATTTGTTGAAGATATGGGAATCCTCTCTCTCTCAGAAAATCATAAGGCGTAAAGAGTAACAGCAGAGGCAGCAATGGCAAAGACAAATGGTAATTGACCCAATGAATGGTTAATTGTTGCCAAATAAGTGACAAAATCTTCTTTGCAAGATCTCTCTCCGACAACAGCATATGAATGTGCGTTGTTACAAGAACAATGTAAAATCAGGTAGGCAATCAAAGCCTTGGTCACGTTTAGAATCATTGGATCAATTTGAATATCCAGGTCAAAACGAACAAAATTGAAATAATAGGCTGTTAACATTGGGATAGTAATATAAATGGTACCCCAAATACAGATGGTCCAAAAGACTTCACGATATTCACTAAATTGATCTTTACCCAAGATACCAATCAACAAAAAGATAAATTCAACCAAATAGAAAATTGTAGTGATTGATGTCAAACTGGTTAAGAAATCTTGTACATTTTCATTATATTCCTTAGCTCTTGAAGCAATATCAGTGAAATAATTTTGGAAGTCAAATTTAAATTTAGATCCATCTTCCTCAGCACCGTTACCGAAATTCAATTTATTATAATTGGTGGCGGATTGGGAAGAACTAATTGAACTATCACTAGTGTTACCAACTTCTTCTTCTTCTCCATTTTCTGCTTTTACTGAAGGATCATCCAATAACCCTAAAATAGCCTCTTTGGAAGCAGCTTCAGCGGAGGTGGATAAATTCCCCTCTTCTTCACTGGAATCATTATCCACAAATGAATCATAATACACTTTCAATTCTGGGAAATCAAATGTATCCAATGGTGATTCCAAAGAATTCAAATGATTTTCTAACAATTCAATTAGATCATTTTTCTTAATGTTAGTGGGTATGTCAGTTAATCTTAATTTATTAGCTAAATCCAACAATTCAACTTTCTTCCAACGGTTAAATGAATAATTTGTAGACATGATTGATTACTCTAATGGTATATTTACGTGCTCTTCCTTTATTGTTTAACACATCCCAAAATAAACAACTTTTTGGAATTAAAAATAAACAAACAATTTTTGTTTTTTCCCTTTTGAGAAAGGCCTGATTGTATAAGGTGAGGGTAACACCGAAAAGGTATTTAACGGTAATAATAGAGCCTATTCTAGTGCTCTTCTCATGAATTGAACCGTATCATCGAGTTCCACTTGTACTTGTCTAGCGATTTGCCACGTTTCACCACCACTGACACTACCCATAATACCATCACTAACACTTTTTTGTAAGATTAATTGTAATTTATGAACACTGACAGGTGTTGTTCTCTTAATGGTATCCAATTCCATTAAATGGTACACTATATTTTTCAATTCTGCATGATCCAAATTGTTATACAATTTATCTAAAATCTTAGTCTTGGATTGTAATTTATTTAATACAGTGTCTCTGTATAATTGTAACAATTTCTCTCTTCTTGGATCTTTATTGACTGTCGGAGTGTTAGAATGTGGTGGCGATGTTGCTGTAGTGTTTGCAGATGGTTGTGTGGTGGTTGATGTGGCTGGTTTACTACTAACCTTTTCATGGGGACTCATTTCTAATATCTTATCATCTAATTCATTAATGACTAAAATTTGTTGTGATTTGAACTCTTCATATTTCATAATGATCAAATTCTTTAAATCTTTAATCTTTAAATTATGGAAACTTAATTGTCCATCAATTAATATGGTCCTTTGTAAGGGGAACAATTCTTTAATAATATTTAAAATATCTTTAATGGTCAATTTGGCCTCTTTGCTAATATCCATCAATTCATTAATCAACAAACTGTTTTGTATTTCATTAGTCAATTTCACCAGTGACAATTTAATATTACTACTGATCATTCTGTTTTCAATGGTTGTATGTAGAGCATTATTTTTATCATCGTGATGTTGATCTCCGACTTGTTCCACTTTGGGAACAATCAATGCGTATATCACTTGCAACACAATCAATTCTTTAACAATGGAATCCATCGGAATAGTTACTTCTTCTTTTTCAGACTTCATGCCTTGTATCTATAGATATATATTATCAATGTCATCTCTTGTATACACATTGTTTCCATTCACTTTTCCAGTATCAGTTTTTTTTTTTCACAGTAAATGAAAAATTAATTTGTGATGGATGGATATTATTAAGTGATGAACAGACACATTCTCTCAAAATTTACTGTCAACTGAAGCAACGACAACTATTAAATAATGTCTGATAACAATAATATTCTACCTAATTCTGTACCTATCCATCCCCGTGCTAATAAATACTTCCATGATTTGCAATTAAAAGATTTATCAACTAATTTCCGTCAATATGAATCTGAAGTGAATGAAACTCTGGATCAAATCTTACAAACAAATAATGATTCCACTGATATGAAAGATTTGATTCATTCATTGACGACGATACACAAGGGTCTCACCGAAGAACAAAATCGATCTAATGCCCTACAAGAGAAATTGGCTAAATTGAAGCAACAATATAAGACCTTATCTGATCAATGTGAAAATGTAACACTTTCCAATTGGGATGCTTATAAATCAGGTGAATTGACAGCTCCACAATTATCAGAATTATATAAAGAAACCCCATTAGAATTAGGCACTAATAATATTACACAAACGGGGAAACTACTACATATATTACCTTACATTTGGAACGACCCTACTGCTGTGATACCCGATGATGATAATGGTGGTAATGGTGATGAAGATGCCGATGAGGAAGATTTACAAATTAATGGTGGTAACATTGAATTAACGTGCCCTATCACTTGTAAACAGTTTGTACATCCCATGATCTCTAAGAAATGTGCACATGTTTTTGATGAAGAAGGTATTAACAGTTATTTAGGTCGGGAGTCTAGAGATTGTCCACAAGCTGGGTGTGGTAAGACATTAACTTTACGAGATTTTGAACCAGATCCCTTAATGAGTTTACGTTGTAAAATTGCCAATATATTAAAGAACAGAGAGACCAATAAGACTCAAGACGATGAATTGGATGTGTTGTAATGGGGTAAAGACAATTTTGTAAGTGACTATAACGTTTATATAGTAAAAAAACTGTGTAAAAAAAATTAATAATATTTAAGGCATTTATGATCCAATACCACAATTGACAAAATTATTGGAGTAAACGCGAATGACTGAAACTATTAGTGAACGGTTTGTTAGTGTTTTGAAACATTATGAAGTGGATACAGTTTTCGGTATAGTTGGTATACCTATAGTGACATTAGCCAATGAATTAATTAAACAAGGTATAAAATTTATATCTTGTAGGAATGAACAAGCAGCTTCATATGCTGCATCTGCATACGGCTATTTAAATAACAAACCTGGTGTGTTGTTAGTGGTAGGTGGGCCCGGGTTAATTCATTCTTTAGCAGGTGTTTACAATTCAATTAATAACAGATGGCCATTGATTGTCATTGCCGGGAGTAATGATCATGAACCTAATCAATACAAAGGTTCATTCCAAGAGATGGATCAATTATCTTTATTATCACCATATGTTAAATTTAAAGGTCAAATCTCCAAAGAAAATCTTGATCGAGTGATTTTCAATGCTTACAATTTTGCCATTCAAGGTACTAAAGGTGTTACATATATTGATTTCCCCGGTAATTTAATTGAAGATAATGTAATTATTACGAGGAATACTGTATTACCACCTATCCCTAGAATACATAAGAGTGGACCCGATCCCACCACGGTGAAAGAAGTAGCTAGATTAATTGTCAACAATAGAGACAAGAACATTTTAGTAGTTGTCGGGAAGGGATCTCAAGAAGCGTCTCAAGTGATTCAAAAATTTATTGATGAGTTCAATTTACCTTTCTTACCTACACCTATGGGGAAAGGTATTATACCTGATTCCCACAGATTAAATGTTTCGAGTGCTCGATCACATGCCTTATCACAAGCATCATTTGTCATTGTATTGGGTGCTCGATTAAATTGGATATTACATTTTGCTGAACCACCTAAATGGAATCCGAATGCCATTTTCATCCAATGTGATAATGATCCTACAACATTGGGTCATAATAATCAAACCAATATGAATTTATCTTTATTGGGGGATGTTTCATTAACTGTCCAATCATTAGCACAAGAGATTAAGTTACAAGAACCTACATATAAACATCAAGGTTTATCACCACACATACAGGAAAAGATTAATTCCAATGAATTACGATTATTGGAACTTGAACATAAATTAGGTCATGAGTTAAATTATAATAACGTTTACGGTACTTTGCGCCCCCTGATGTCTCCACAGAACACAATTTTAATTACAGAAGGTGCCAATACAATGGATAAAGCCAGGGTGTCTTTCCCCAGTGAGTTACCATTGTCACGATTAGATGCTGGTACCAATGCCACCATGGGTGTTGGACTCGGGTATTCTCTAGCGGCCAAATTGACATACCCGACACGCGACACAGTATTAATTCAAGGTGATTCTGCATTTGGATTCAGTGGTATGGAGATTGAAACATTACATCGATTTCAAATGGGTATTGTCATTGTCATAATGAACAATTCAGGCATATACCACGGTAATTCCCCCGATAGTTCCACCAAATTAAGTGAACGTTGTCGTTACGATCTTGTGGCACAGGGACTTGGTGCCCGAGGTTACCTAGTGGAAACCATTGACCAATTGACTGAACGTTTCCAACAAGCCTTAAGAGACGCCAGAGAGCACCACATTACAAGTCTTCTTAATGTAATCATCGAACATGGCCCAGGGCAAAAAGTTTCATTTGCCTGGCAAAACAAACCCAAGATATAAGTATATAACTAATCAATAATACATATTCCCATGATTTCCCCTGACCCAGATATCAGCGCCTAGAAAACACGCCCGGGCGTTCTTACTTTCGACCCTCCGTGGCGCTGTGGTCGGTGTCGCAAGACACTCTCTCCATAGCGCCACACTCAAGGATGGCCGGCGGTTCGAACACTGCGCAGAGCAGCGACACCTCCTGCGATTAAGAAACCTGGTTACAAAGGGAGTCTGCAAATGGCTCAGGAAACAGGTGGGAAATTCGGTGGAACACGGCAGAAACCTGACCCTGGCCTCGCGCCGGGGATGTCCGGGCCCAGTCCGCTGGGCTCATTTCCGTGAGGACGCTGGGGTGAATCCCAGTGCTACGCTCAGCCGTGCCGTCCCCTCCAGACAGGGGGGCCGGTCGCGGCCGGGCGGGACGCTGTCATCAGAAATCTACACGGCGGGCTCGTCCCGTTGTGATGGGAACGGCAGCGGGTGCTAAGTACTGTTTGACTTACCCGTGGCACCTCGTGTGCGTGCGGCTGTAAAGTCTGTTGAGTGCAATCGCAGGACGGGCCACCATTCGTGTGGCTCGAACCCGATACCGATTACTGTCGTTGCTCTGCTCATAATCTTTATTTTTTATATTATTATTAGTAGATATATACGGTGGTGTTATTTACAGGGAATCATTATATTTGAAGGTGAAAGTGCTCTCCTAACGACCCAGACCTTGTCCCATGGCAGCGTTTTGCTCTTGGAAACGTTGCCCGACACGCTCACTGTGTTTCAAGAACTTTTCAGAACACTTCATTATACAACTTTGTTCTTTGTTAGTCAATTTGGATGAGGTGAAATCATTGACACAATCCATAAAACATCTTTCCACTAATGAAGAATATAAACGCATGAAATCCTTCATTTGCTTTTGTTCCACCAACTTTTGGAACTCTTGTTGTTCTTTACCATTTAATGCATCCATCTTGTCTTGTATATTCTGCTCTCTCTCTTCTCTTTAATGAATGATTAACTTTTAACTAGGAAAACTTTTTTTCTTTTTGATTTAATCGCGAATTTTCACATTTCCGGGTAAAAACACTACATAATATACATAAGAATCTATTGACATCTCTTCAAATAAGCATCCCAACCAGCTTTTCTATAACGTTCACTCTCTACACGTGGATCTCTACCTTTACCAAATAGACCTCTACCCACAATGATAATGTCTGAACCAGTGGAGACCACATCAGATACAGTACGATATTGTTGACCTAATGAATCACCTTTATCGTCTAACCCAACACCTGGTGTCATTATTAACCAGTCAAAACCTTCTTCTCTACCACCCATATCTCTTTGAGCAATAAACCCAATGACAAATTCTTTATCACTCTTGGCAATTTCCACGGTACCTTTAGTGTATTCACCGTGTGCTAAAGAACCCTTGGATGATAATTCAGCAAGCATTAATAACCCTCTTGGTTCATCGGTGTTTTCTTGAGCGGCTTCTTTCAAACCTTTCACAATACCGGAACCAGTAACACCATGAGCATTAGTGATATCAGACCATTGAACTGTCTTGTAAACACCTGAAGAATATTGTAATTTAACAGTGTTACCAATATCAGCAAATTTTCTATCTTCAAAGATTAAGAAATTGTATTTCTTCGCTAGTGCCTTTAGGGGAACCACTGTACCTTCCATAGTGAAATCATCAAGAATATCAACATGTGTCTTTAATAAACAAATGTATGGACCCACTTGTTCCACTAATGAAAGTAATTCAGCGGTTGTGGTCACATCTAATGATGCACATAAATTAGTTTGTTTGTCACTCATAATTTGTAAAAGTTTGGAGGCAACAGGACTGGTATGTGTGGCGGCTCTTTCTTCGTATGTTTTAGTAGACATGGTTGTGGGTGGAGTTTGTGATTGGATTTTCAGTAAAGATTTGAAATCTCATCGAATAATAGACATTCCCCTTATATATTAATTTCAATTTTTTTTTTTTCCACTGAAAAATATTGGAAAAACTTAAGATCTCGGCGATCTCCGGATCACCACTTTTCTTAAAAGAAGAGTCAACTTCATTCATTTACTTATTGTATATAATTACATTCGACTAGTTCGTTGTTTCTTCAACTGTAGTTGTAGTAGTCTCTTGAGATGGTTCTATAGTCTCAGTTTCATTATTCTCAATTTGAGATTCAATTTTTTCTTGTAAAGGTAATGTATTATTCGTTTCGGTAACTTCCGCGACTAAACCGTTCACAGGCGTACCCCTACCACTATGTCCATTCACGGGAGTAGTTTGACCACTGTGTTCTACAGTTTTCTTCTCCATGATTAGTTGTTGTAAGGCAACTTCAACTTCTGGAATCTCTACAAATTTATTGAAAATGTTCAACACTTTCAAAAATGTATCATTTGTAGTAATACCTTCTTTCAAATGATATATGTAAACTTTACCAATCACTTTCAACATTGAGGGAATTGGTATTTTATTATTACTACCATTGTTTTCACCATCTAATAATGATTCTAACCCATCTTCAATGACTTCTTCAATGGTCGATATTTCAGCGGTAGGTAAATTAATCTTTTCTGTCATACATAATTCTAATGACGATAAAGCATATGCACTGATTTGTTCACATGGATTCATACATTGATGCGCTAACGCCTGTACCACAGCAATAACCCCATCTCTACTCAATGTTTTGTTTTCAATTAAATGTGAAGTCACATTAATGGATTTTAATGATATTTCCACAGTGGTTTGATATGGATTTTCATTACTTATCTTATGTCCACTTCTCACAGATTTATTATATTCTTGTTCCCATCTACTACCAATGGACCCCACAGATGAAATTTCATCTAATAACCCGAGGACAAACATAAATATAACATCATCAGTGATTCTATTAGCATCAATGATACTTATATTTAAATATTCAAAAATTCTCTTTGTATGTTCAGGGATAGTACTAATTGATCTTAAAAATTTCCAATAACTTTCCTCCTTTAAAATATATTCACTGTAATTGGCAATCTCTGTCAAGGATAAAAATCTTCTTAATAATTCAATACCTTGCTCTGTGGCAAAATATTTGGCATTGAAAATATTTGTCTTTGTCAATAAATGATCATTAATCAAGACTGCAATTCTAGATTCTTGTCCATCTAACACAGAAAGTAATAATAATTCATATGTCAATAATCTTCTAATGGTTCTCTTAGTGACACCTTCTAAATTAGATAATTCAAATAATTTATCTAAAACAAGATTACCCAATTCCTTTTCATCTTTGAAATATAATAATAGTGCCACACAAAGTTCAATTAAAAATAATAATTCTGATTCAAAATATCTACCATTTTCATCATTCTTCTTAACTTCAATGGCATTAATCAACGTCTTAATAAATTGAGGTGAGATAATATGTTCATTACCAAAAAGTGATGAACTGACTTTACTGTTTTTGATACATTCTAAGGCCTTCTTAGAGTAATCAATATCTTCTTCAGTGGGTTCTTCATCACCTTTCAAATATGATGCAAATGTAGAGAATAAACCTCTATTTTCATTATGTTTGGCAATTGTAATCTCAGGACTTGGTTTAGGTAAATTACCAATCTTTAATCTTTGTTGTAAATCTGTGAAAATATCGGGACTTATCAATAAGTTTTCAAATAGTGTCTTAAATATTTTCACAATTTCAATCCATGCTTCAGAACTAATTATTTGAGGGTTTTTGGTTCTTTGAAGAATTCGGAAGAAGATCATAGTACATAATTGTCCCTTAAATGATTTCCCTAATCTGACAGCTAAAGTACCAACAAGGATGTGAGAATCAGTCCCATCTACTGCTATCTCCACTAGTGGAATATCTTCAAAATCAGAATTACCATTAGTTTGATTGGCAAATGGATTTGGTCCATTTAATGTAGTAATCTTACCGATAGTGGTCAATATGTCATTATACAATCTCTTGAAATTGAATGATTCGGCAATAAATGAACATTTATCTAAACTGGTTAACATTCTACTGGTAATATGATCATCTGAAGCAACAATATAAATTTTAAACAGAGTGTTTGCAATAGAAGGTCCTACATGTTTGAAAATTGCTCTATCAAAACGTAAAATATCCACTTCACTTAAAGTATCAAAAATATTGACATTTTCCTTTTGAGTTTCTGTCATAACAGTAGTAGATGAAATTAAATTATTCCAAGCATCTTCAAACCATTTATCATTACCATGATGTTCTTCAGGCATAACAATTTCTTTATCTCTAATCGAACAATAAATCTTATCCAAGTACCATGTTGGGAAATCTTGTGAATTGTAACAACCCTTCAAATTACCAGAATAATCAGCAAATGACATATGTTCTTTCACTTGTGGATTATGCAAATCTGTATTTAACATAATAATGGAATAACTTAAAATGAAAACAGAATCAGAATCTGGTTTCACAGGTGTCATTTCTTCCGCATTTAATTCAGCTTCTTCATTATTCCCATTATCTACCACAGTTTCAGGTTGATCATCATATTCTTGACTTTCAGCATATCTAGTAGAGAACGCTTCAATAATTCTTTCAATTTGTTGAGATTCACCTGGTAATCTGAATTTAGTTAAAAAGATTCTGATAGCCTCATCGACTCTTAACCCTCTAAATTCAAAAAGTTTAATAAATGCTTTCAATAATGGTCCTTGTTTAGGATCACAAAGTAATAACCCAATAGTCTTCTTGTTCATACGACTATTATTCTCAAATAGGAACTCAGCAATGGATTCATCAGAGTCTGACTTAATAAACCCTTTTTCAATTAATAATGGTATACCTTTCTTTGGCTTCTCATTGAAGGCTTTTGCACATGCAATGAATTCAGTTTTCCTTTCTCTTTTCTTTAATGTATCGTTATCCGTATTTTGTTTACCAAAATCTTCCTCCGAGGTAGCATGTATATGATCATACATATCATCTATTAGAGAAACCAGTCCTTCTAAACATATCGGGGGAACACTTTCAGTAGTGGCAATTGCAGATTCTGGTAAGGCAAGTTTGGTTAAAGTCTTCAAGAAATTGAGAGATAAGTCTGCTCTATCCAAATTACAATCATAATTGATAAAAATTGAAGTGAAAAAGGATGGAGATCTTGTCCATAAAATAGATATTTGTTCAATCAACAATTCCTTTCTTCTAGGGTCATTTATACTATTTTGTGTTCTTCCATTACCCTTTTGACCGTCCACATTATTTCCAGTAATATCCTCAGAAAGAATACCGAAAATGCTAGTCAAAGTCAATTCAACTTGTAAAGGAAGATAATTACCTAAAATAACTACCAATGTAGTAAATAACTGTAATGCTGCTTGTAAAAGTGATAATTTGGTGGTATTTTGAATAATGTATAAAACACATTTGAATATCGGATCTGAAATTAAATTGAATAAACGAGGATGCAATGGGAATTTGTCACCACAAAGTTCAATGATACTTGTTATAAGTTGTAAAGCAAATATTCTTGATGAATTTGTGTGTTTAGTTTGATTTTCCGGAGTAACCAATGAAAGTAACAAAGTCAGGAACTGTTTAGCAACTGGTATACCATAGTTCTTTTCCAGCTCATCACACGGACGTGATTGTATATGTTCATGCCCAGGTTCTTGCGTGTCTTTTTGTTCTTGCATATTAGAGACATCTATAGAACTGTTTTCGGTAATTTGATCTTCAACGATTAATTTATCCGTTTCTTCATCTACTGGGTGAGTATTAACCTTCTCTATTATCTTAAGATCATCAGTATCATTATCATCACCATTGGTATCTTGTGTTGATTCTGTTACTGAAACATCTGGGGTTTCAATTTTCTTTGTAGTACCAATCATATCATCCTTTAAATCATTTTTAGAGTAACTTTCATCATTAATATACTTTTGTAATAGATTTGTTGGTTCAGCGTCTCTTATTTTTCTAAATATTTTCAAAGCCATAGACATCATGGTAGATTCTGCTGCTTTTCTTAATACTTCTATTCTTTGTTTATTACATGCCAAAGACATAATTGTTTGAATTGCGTCATACATTATTGAATCAGATAAGCAATCACTATATGGTGAATTGATAATTTGATTTAGAATCATAACAACTTTCAATAATACGGAATCGTCATCAATTTGTTCAGATGCTTCAAATCTACAATGAGTCAATGCATTGACAGTTTCACGATATGCGACAACGAAGTTCTTGGATGTTTCATTAATGATGTTCAAATTGAAAATCTTTTGAATAGAATCTAAAGCCAGACATGTAATATAGGCAGAAATAGAACTTGTGCTAATGATAACCAGAAATGGTTGTAGTACAGTTAATGAATCAATATCATCTAAGTTTTTCAATTTATTCAGCATTAATCGAAGTTGTATAAAACCTGATAAAAATGGATCATTTTTCTTGCTGGTAGATAAATTATTAAATGTTGTTGCCAATGAATCATCCTGATTACTGAATATATCACTACCACCTGCTAATAATGCAGCAACGCCTGATTGGGAATTGATCTTACTGAACTTTCGCATTGCTGTCGAAAGGTTGATACATTCCTTTATTACAACAGTGACTGGGTCAACAGCCACCATTAAATTTCCTGATGACATTTATGGTGTTATCAACTGTATCAATCGACTTCGTAGTACTCACTTGACCTTAATAAAGAACTGTGGGAAAGCTGTACTGAAATATTAACATACTAAAAGTTTATTCCAGTATTTTTCATAAAAGCAGTAGTACTCTACGCGTCGTCTGGGTAACAAGAATAAGTGCCAAATAGGACAAAAAACGTCAGTTATTACTTTATTCAAAGTTTACTGATAACTTATATTGAAAATAATATAGACACCGTTAATGGTCACCATTTTTCTTAAACTATATCTAGGATTTTATCTTAGAATATAATTTCAAATAATATTATATAATCTATAAAATGTCCATTGGGTCTTCAAGTATTATATTACTAATATAACTTCCAACCCTTGTCGATACAAGATGAAAAAACACCCACAACAAGAACCAATTATAACATGTTTCTTGTTATTATCTCTATTTTCGGTAAGACAAATTTACAGTTAAAACTCAGTTCAAGAATTGTGTTTTGTTATCTTCGTATTTTTAATGACGAATGATTCAAGTATAATATCTAAATTGAATTATCTTCATTTTTTTTGGGGAACATGTACAAAATTAAATGGATGACGGTCGCTAGGGTTATAACCAGGAGCGTTTTGAGGTGGTTGGAAAATCAAGTTTTCGGGGATCACTGAATATACAAAATCCAAAAGTTTTGGAAGTGTGTCGTAAACTTTTGGATCAGGTGAACCGATATAGTCACAGTATTCCAGCGCAGAATGTATCTTGTAATGAATGGACCCCGTTACACGATAACCGTGAATATTATAAGCTTGATGAATTAGATCAAGTAAGAATTTTTGAACATATTGACCTCGTTTGATATCAATTTTAGTAATTTCGTTAAATGCTTCGAAGTAATGAAGACGGAAATTAAAGTATTTGAAAAGTTCAACAAGTGCGTCACTCCATGCAAGAATAAAATTTGGTTTAGGTTGAACTTTAGTTAATGCAACGTTTTTACAACATAATGCCAACCACTTCCCCCACTCTGTGAAAGGAATACGTTTAGATATTAATTCATTTTGAATAAGAAGAACCTTTTTGTAACAATTGGTATTATTAATTTCAGAAATTTTCATTTCCTCTTTGATCTGGAAAAACGCTCCAGAATGATAATTGGTTGAACATACATCTATTCTGCAATCATCTTCTAAAACAATCAATTCTGGGAAATTATCTGCAATATCGTTAATTGTATTAGCATTCAAGATCCGGCGTCTAGGATGGTCTGGTGGCATTTCAACATCAGTAAGTTCCTTTGCTGAACGGGGAACTCTTTCAACTCTTTCAATTTTCTTAGTGTTTTTGGATGAAACTTTTCTTTTGGGTACTTCTTTATTTGAGTTAATGTCCATCTTCTTCAGATCTTTACCTGCTCGTTTAACAAGTTTTTCAATATCATCTTTCTCTTGTTTTACTAAAACTGAAAAATTTGGACGGATTTGCTCTTCCATTTCTGCTATATGACTACTCTATTATCACCGTCTCAATTTCTTCAAACATCTGAAACAGTAAATACAAGTGTTTGATCTAAACACCTAATCAAGAAATAGCCATGCGATAAGTCATTTATATATCACTACATACGTATTGAAGACGATGTCACTATTAAAATAAATAGAACCTGATCTATACCAATGGGCAAGAGCTTCTCTGAAGAAACAAGTCCTATACTATATTTTCCAGATGTTTAACAAGTGTTGAATCCATTTTGTACCATACCACAACCGGTAGCACGATCTTTAGTACAAATAGTTTGTTTGCTTTCTCATGTCAGATTAAAAATATATTATCTTTTGCACGGATAATTGAAGCTATGAGGTACTGAAGATCAGGAAAGGGCCACCATTTTGAAACAAAATTCAAATTTATCAAGTTTTAGATTCATATTTGTGAGTCAGAACGCGAACCACAGAGCCTACAACTTACTTCCGTTTCTGCGATTCTTTTTGATATCCTATTGGGGATCACTCTTGTTTTAGTCCAATTCCTTATACCGTCCTTATACCTCCAAATTTTTCATCACTCTTAAATAAGTTAATTACATTTTACTCTCCCAGAGAGGTGTTTCATAATAGAAGGAATTTCTAACGTCAAGAACTTTCCTAACTCTTCAGAAGAGTCCATATTGATTGAGTTAAAGTAAGCGATTAAGTACAACCCATCGTTGTAAATTGGAATCAGATAACAGACAGTAAAACAAAGGTATAATTGCAATTTCAGTAATAATCAATTATTGTGAGGGGGGTCGTTTTATTACTTTAATTAGAATCAAATGAATAGGAAATGCAACTTGTTTTCCTTATATATAAACTATATAAATACTAAAAAAAACTCATTTACAATCAGTTAGTGGTAATTTGTATAAAGATTTTAAACGATAAAGTTATTTTTACAATACAATGTGAAATAGTAACCTTAATAAATGCGTATTTGAGAATAAAATGCTTAATGCACCTGTGTCTTTTCTCAATTAGAAGAAAAACCTCAAAACTACAGAAGTTGCCAAAACAATTAATAATTATAGAAAAAAACATTTTTGTGAGATACATATTAGATTTTGAGTTCTTTTTAAGGCACCAAATCGAACTGTATATCAATTTTGAATATTTGTCACGTTATCTAATTCTGAAATAGACTCAGAGCTGTTTTATTTCCCCAATATAAATTAATAAGCGCAAGTGGTTTAGTGGTAAAATCCAACGTTGCCATCGTTGGGCCCCCGGTTCGATTCCGGGCTTGCGCATTTATTTTTTGGATTTTTTTTGCCAAATCCATAGCTGACCTACAAAGGTTGCCAAGCACTCAAAATATACAAGTCAATTAAATCGTTTCATGCTATTAAGAATTTTGAATACATACATAAAAAATTCAATATAATTCTAATTATTTTTTCTTTAGTTTTCTCTTTGCAAAATCCAACACCTGGGAATTCCCCTCTTTAGATATGAATAACTTTCTCTTTTTCTCATCTTTCCAAAGTAAGACACCGATATCCTCAGCATATTTACTCATCATATTGAATTCCGTACTACTTTCGAAATCTGAGTATAATGAACCATCATAACTTATAACTCTATCCAATTCTAATTGCCATAACTTAATCTGATCCACCACCGTTGGTGGTAAAAGTTCCAAAGTGTCTTTATAATTTGGATCCAATTCTTTCTTCTTCGCAAGTTTATTTTCAGCATACCTTCTCATTTGTGGATGTGCATGTGTTTCTAAATATGCTATAATTTGTTCTGCCGTAATACCATTAACCAATGCTCTTCTAATAGACTCTCTTGTAATTTGCCCTGTGACCATGTTAGCGAATCTAAATTTAAGATGCACAAACAAACTTAAAATAGCAATTTGAAGAGGTGAATTAGAATAGGAATATACTTTAAAATTTGTTTCAACGATCAAGGCACCATCTTGAGCATTGCTACCAACTTGATCTAAATCTGTTTCACCATCAACGTTATCTATTGAATTGCTCACACCTGAGCCTGGCATGTCTTCCTTATTTTGCCCCAATACACTATCCATTGCCCCCGAGGCTGACCTTAAAACATTCTTTGAATCTGAAGTCAACATAATAGCCAAACTGGTTGGATAGAACACTACTGAATTCACGTTTTTTTGAAACACAATACCATAATCTCTCATATCGCTTAACATAATTTTCTGCGTTTCACTTAGACCGTTAGTACTATAGGCCTTACCTACTTCTAAGGCACCCAACATAAAGATAAAATTTAAAACTTCCACTGGATCCATTTGTAAACTTTCTGACATTTTCAAATATTGTAATAACAATGTCCAGATTTGTGAATTAACTTCTTGTAATAAGAATTGAAACCCTTCATTGGTAATCTTGAACTCTCCTGTAGTATCATCAGCTTCCATTAACTTACTGTGCTTCAACAAGTTCAAAACGTTCCTGGAAGGTGTCTCTAACATTGGTGTCCCAACCATGAAATGCAGAATTGTCTCCCACTTGCTTGCAGAATATTCATCCAATAACTTCATATTAATAATACCTCTTTTGGAATCTTCATCATCTTCTACAACAATACCAAATGAGTTATTGACTTCACCCCCTGTCAAAGCATTTCTAAAACTATTTTTAAATGTTGGATTCAAACCAATCATCATTTGTCCATTCTCCTTTGTTGCAATAATTAAATGTAATGATCTCATCGACTTAATGGCTTCTTGAAATTGTATTTTCCCTTCAGCTTTAACCCACCTATCTAAATCACGCAACAATACATCACTCTCGTTGAATAGCATGGACATGACAAAAAACTTTGCTACTTGTGGTAGCAATCTATATATGGCTAAACATGTTGCCGGTGATTCATATAACCTAGTTTGCACATGTTGAGGAATCTCTTCCAAATATTGATTGACGGAATGTTTCAACACACTAGTACTCAGACTCATCACTACTTGGTTGTTGCAACTAAAGGAATCACTGTGTCTTTACGTCAAATTAATTTTATTGTAACGCTTCTACTCAATATCTAATTTTTTTTCCATTTTAATATATTTTTCTAACCCCAAATAAAAATTCCATCAGATCAATAATTTAAGTTAGTGACAGTTTGAAAGTAAATAGAGTATATCTTTTTATAGCCAATGGGAAGAATTTGAAATAAACTATTCGAATACTAAATTGTAATCAACATTTAGACGCTTTGCCAGTTCTTCCATATCCATTTCCTTATTGGCACATTCCTGTAATTGTAATTCAAATTTTGCGAATTCCTTCCTCTTCCAAATTTTCATATCTTTCAATTGGTCCTCCATCTTATTTTTATATTCTTGTTGATCATCTTCTGGCAATGCTTGGAATTCTTCTGACTCCATGATTGTTTCCATTTCTTCTTCTAAACCGTTATCTGCCTCATATTCAAATTTACTCTTCTCTCTTTCAATCTCTTTCTTCCTAAATTCCTCATATCCACCCATTCTATCTATTTTAATCAATGTACTGTTTAATATATAGCTCATTGCTCCTTTGGTAATATTTCTCCATTTATCTATTAGTTTCAAAGTTTTCCTTTCTTTCTCATATTCATTTAATATCTTTAATGCGCCTTTCACATCGGCACACCTTTTAGTGTAGGTATTAATCTGTCTTTGTAACTCATTGTCAAGTTTTTTCAGTTCAGTGGAGAGTATCTTATCTTCAATTGTCTTAGTTCTATGTGTTTTCGATTGTGATTTACTTGCCAATGGGCTTTTAAAGGGACTTTTGACACATTTTGTTATTGAATGATTTATTTGAACAATTTTATTCGGTGTTGAACTCACAATTTGATTTGCTTCAAATGAAGTTAATGTTGTATCTTCCATATTCATCTTCTGACTTCTTATAAATATAATTGTTCTTTGAAAGTAGTGAATGTTTGTTACATATCCCGAATATATATTTGGCGGCTATTAAATAAAAGGGGAAAAACAAACCTAATAAAGCTCATACAGATATGAAATAGATTACACTGCCAAGTACGAACACAATAGTTGATCCTCATCATAGCGGTTTAAGTTTTACTGCTTTTAAGGTCAAATTGTTGAAGCCCTAACTGATTTTAAAGGGAAACCCTAAAGACAAAATTGTTAAAATGAAAATGTCATAGTAATGTTTAGTATCCAAAGTAGTAAAACTTACCAATACAATACGTCTCAAGATGACTAGTCAAGTGGAACAAGAAGCGCTTAGATGCCAGAATTGTCATCTGCCCCTTGATCTGGACACTTCTTTATTGAATCTGAGCATCTCACAAAAGGGTTTATTAGTGAGCACGCTTGGTGATAGAAATTATGATTATGAACACCCTAAGTACAAAATACCGAGTGATAGATTGAACAGATTAAAGAGTGTCAAAGATATAAAATTGGTCAATGAGTCTCTTCGAGATACTACCCAATTTGTGGATTCCTATGTTTATCTTGATAAAAACGAAGACAGTACTCAAGTTAGAGAAAGTGATAAAGATGATAGAGAAGAGGATCAAGACGTTGAAGACACAGAAAGTGAAAGTCAGGATTTGAAAACAGGGAGGACATTATCAATGCAAGTATCTGCTCTATCAAATGTTTTCAATATATTATCAGCCAAAAGTAGTGTGGATTACCCTGTATGCCAGGACTGTTGTAAATTATTGATACAGAAATTACAGAATGATTACAGCGATGCAATTAAGGAAAGGGACACATATACTGAGTTTTTAACAAAATTGGAACGACAACAGCAACTGGAAGAAAACACTAAACAAGAGACAAATGGAAAGACCGATGCGAAGAGTAATAATGGGGTTGATCAAATAACTAATGAAACATTGAAATTGAAAACAGAAAAGGAACAACTTTTAAAATATTTGACGGCCTTAGAGGATGAAGATGAAAAGTTAGATTTAGAAATTGAAAAATTGGAAGAACAATTAGCTTTAAAGAAGGAAAAAGAGGAAAAATCATTACGAGAATCAAACATCAGTGATCTTAATAAATTAGAGTTTGCTAAAGATTTACAAAGTTTGAAAAATCAATATGAATTAGCTCTCAATAATCTTGACAGTTTAAGGAAAACTAATATATATAATGTTACGTTTGCTATATCTCATGATGGACCCTTTGGAACCATCAATGAATTAAGATTAGGTGGATTCAACGAAGCAACAGTTTCATGGAAGGAAATTAATGCTGCTATAGGTCAAGTTGTATTGTTATTAGGTACCATTGCCACGAGATTAAATATCAAACTGGATGGATATAAGTTACAACCAATGGGATCCTTCTCCAAGATAAATAAATTTGATGAAGAGACACAAAAATGGATTATCTTTGAAGCTTACAACGATGAGAATTTCAAATTTACTAAATTATTCCATAAAGAAACAAATTTTGATAAAGCTTTAGAATATCTTTTAGAGATCATTGCACAATTAGCTAAATCTGTCACTAATTCCAATGGTGAAAATACTCATATTGACACTGAACAAAGTCGAGAGTCGTCTGAACCACTTATAAACAATAATATTCCAATTCGTAAATTGAGTGTTACTAAAGATTTACAAGAACTACCGTATACAATGTTTAAAGGTAAAATCAATGGAATTTCTGTTAAATTATATGGTGGAGAACCTAATTTGAAATGGACAACTGCAATGAAATTCTTATTGACAAATGTTAAATGGTTACTTGCATTTTCATCTAATAAATTAATTTCAACAGAGATGCCTAGAGATTAAAGCTAAATATGTTTTAATCTTAAAAATGGTATATATATAGATGTATAATAAATAAAAGTACAATCAAATGATATCTGTAATGGGAATTAATAATAATTATAATTAATTCGAAACTGATGAATTCTTTTTTTTTTGACTTATTCTGGATGCTAATATAGTAAAACACAAATACAAAGGGTTATAGTCGACCGGAATAAATATATTTCGACATCATGCAATTTAGTACTAATACTAGTGTATCTGGTAAAGAGATAAAATAAAAAACAACAAATGAAAATAATAGTTTTTGGAATCAAACAAATTACAATCTCTATCTAAAAAATCTTGAAACAAAAAAAAAAGTTAGCCATAACGTAAATTGAAATAAAAGAAAAAAAAAGGTGGATTACCACCATGAACTGTTACCTGATGATCTATTTGATGGACCAGAATTCCAAAATGAATCGCTACCACCATCATTACCACCCCAACCACCTTGATTTGGTCTTGGACGATAACCGCTACCACCATTAGAAGATGTTCTAAAATCTCTCGTGTTCCCACGACGACCTCTATTACTTCTATTACTACTACTTCTAGAGAATGATTGTTTAGCCATATCTTCTAAGAAAGCTGGTACTTCTTGATTAGCTTCAGTTAATAAATCCACTAACCCTTTCACAATATTTATATTGTTACTGTTGAAGAATGCCACTGCATTACCAGTATTACCGGCACGACCAGTTCTACCAATTCTATGCACATAATCATCAATATCAGTGGGTAAATCATAATTAATCACTAATGTAACATTTGGAATATCTAACCCTCTTGCAGCCACAGCGGTAGCTACTAAAATTTCAGCTGTACCTGATTTGAAAGCCGCTAAGGCACGTTCACGTTCACCTTGAGTTCTATCACCATGAATGGCCGTGGCTCTAAAATTTTGCATAATTAAGAAATCTGTTAATTGATCAGCCATTCTCTTGGTTTCCACAAAGATCAAGATCAACCCTTCTTTTGAAGAGGCTAATAAATCTAATAAAGCAGATTTCTTATCCATATCTTCTACATATAAAATCTTTTGAGTAATATTTTCTGAAGTGGACCCTACTCTCCCCACAGATAAGAAAATATAATCTTGTAAGAAATCATGAGCTAAATGTTGAATATCTTCAGGGAAAGTAGCAGAAAACATAAGAGTTTGTCTTTCACCCACAGGTGGCATATCACATTCATCGACAATATGTCTAATTTGTGGTTCAAACCCCATATCTAACATTCTATCAGCTTCATCTAAATTTAAATATCTGACATTAGCCAATGAAATTTTACCACGTTCTAATAAATCATTTAAACGACCAGGAGTAGCCACTAATAAATCACAACCTCTGTCAATTTCTCTCATTTGATTACCAATGGGGGCACCACCATAAACCACACAAGGTCTTACCCATGATCTGTAAGTGTATTTGGCGGCTTCTTCAAAAATTTGTGTGGCCAATTCTCTTGTGGGCGCCAACACTAGGGCATTAGGGTATGCCTTCTTCATATAATAACTCTTGGCTTGATCAGGTAATGGTTGTGGACCATTAGTAAACATTTCAGATAAAATTGGGAACAAAAACCCACCAGTTTTACCTGACCCAGTTTGAGCACACCCCATTAAATCTCTATTTTGAGTGACAATGGGGATAGAATATTTTTGTACTGGAGTAGGTTTAGTGAACTTAGCCAATTTAATATTTTCCAATAATAATGGTTCTAAAGGTGGCGAAGTAAATTCATCAATTGGATTGGGCACATCTTTACCAGATGCTTCCACTGGGATATCATCGTAGTTGTCAAAATTAATACCTGAATGTTGTTGTTCTGTTCCATCATGTGGTCCAAACAATTGCAATTCTAACCTATCGTTCCGGGGGGCCGGTTTATGTTTCCCATCGACCCATCTGTTACCGCCGGGACCACCACCAAATGATCTACCACTACTACCACTCCGATTGTAATGGTTTTCACCACGTCCGAAAAATCCACCTGAATTCTCGTCTCTTCTTTGGAAGAACCCACCTCTCCCACCACCGAACCCACTTGTCTGTCTATTTCTATCCTGATTAAACCCAAATGACGGCGATGAATTACTGTTATTCACTCTTGGTTTCTTACCCCTCAAATGTGGAGGCACATATTCACTTTTACTGTTGTTGTTTTCCTTTAAGGACAACCCAGCGACTTGTTCATTTAATTGTTCAGTCATAATTTGTCTTGCTTTGCTTAAACTTGTTGTGGTGGAAGTGGTAAAGTTTCTTATATAATTGTTTTCATCCCTTATATTTGGCGCCGGAGTAATAATAATCATGTGCTGTTTTTACATATTTTGTCCGGTCGGAAATTCGAATGCTGGAAATTTAATATTAAGAATAAATTGTATATTATTAAGGAGATCCCATTGAATAAAACAATAAACCAAAGACAGTATGTCGTCTATGTCGAATATGTTGCGTGGTACCAGGCTGGCACAAGTGGCCAAGCCAGCCACGAAGAATAGGTTGAAGTTTACGAAGCGAGGACAACACTATCCGACACATCAGATCATTGAGACCAAGCCATCCTCTTTGGCGAGACAAGAATGGGGGTTGAAGAGCAATGTTCCCTCTAAGATGAAATCTCGATACTTGGTTTTTGATGATTTGGATACTTTGGAGAGAATGGCTACTTTTGAACCTTTGGGGGGTGCACAATGGAATAGAATTAGATTCCAAGAGATGAATGTTGTGCCCAAAGTCAGTTTAAATGGTAGTAATCCATATTTCAATTTTAAAGAAAATTATTTGAGTGGTGGTGATGAGGAGAATGGTACTGTGAGTATGCCCCTGGGCAGTGGTGATTCACAATTGAGAATGTTATCACGAGTTATGGGGGTGGATTCCACTAATGACGAAAAAGTTATTAAGAGAAGGTTACAAATTGTGGAAAAATATAGAGTACAGTTTAAACAATGGTTATTGAAACGTGACCCTGAAGCATTGCAACATAAAAGGTTTACCGCTAATGAATTGAAAGAGAAAGCTGTATTGTTTTTAAATGAGATTTTACGTAAGGATAATAAACCTACTCAAATCCCCAAGGGGAATGGTACAATTATTGGTACTGGTGGGTTAACGTATAAATTACAAGGTAAATTGAAGAACACCCCTCAGGGTGTGATTGAGAGGAACATTGTTCCGGGGAGAATCATTAGTGATAGTAATAGTACACCTCGAAATTTCAATTCAATGCATAATGGTAATAATAACAATATGTGTGTATCTGCCATTGGTGGGTTTTTCGCCAAGACTAGTTTCACTAATGGATCAAAAGTTTCATATGGTATGGGCAGTTTCTTAAGAGAATTGGTTTTACCCTTTGAAATTGATAGTGTTTCAATGGAGAAAGACGGTAAGATTCATATGATGGCCTCTAGTATCACTGGTGTTAAGAAGAATTCATCTTATAATGATTATTATTCTGTACGTACTAGAAATTACCCAAAGAGTTCAATAAGGCAAAACACAGAGGATAATGTTAATGAATTATTATCAGCATTGGAGAACACTGGTAAGAATCCATAACTTTCTGTCAAAAAAAACTTGTATATATAAAAAGGTATAATAATATTATTACTTATATAACATTCTGTAAATGTTTGAATCATTGGTCACATTAGATAAATCATCTAATTGTTGCCACCAATCGAATAAATAATTTTCACAAATGATTTTAAACCATGGAGTGAATGAGTATTGTGGATCATCTAACATGTCTTTGAATTGTTCGATGCTGACCCATTTATGATCCTCCACTTCATTTAAATTTGGTTCCACAGTCAATTGTTCACCTCGCGTCGTCTTATAGATTAATATATAGTCAATTTCATGTTCCCCCCAAATGTTATTGGGCCCCATGCAAGGTGCCATATAGTGAATTCTGTTTAAGAAATGGAATTGACCCTTAGCAAGGATCTCATTTTGGGGGATCCCCAATTCGTGTTCCAATTTCCTTACACAGGCATTAGTGACACCTTTAACATTTTCCTCTAAATTATTATTCAATGACCCAATTTCATCATCGATAGAAAGTGGGTGTGAACAACAAGTGTTTGTCCAAAGTGTTGGGAAAGTAATCTTTTCAACGGCACGTTTTTGTAAAAGCAAATTTTGCTTATCATCGAATATGAAACAAGAGAATGCTCTATGCAATAAACCTCGTTCGATGTTGGACAAAAGATGACAAGTCTTCTTCGTGGCGGTCCCGACGACTTCATCGTTCCAGTCCAACACAATACAATTCTCGTTCATCAACCTTATTTGCTCCTCGTCGTGTCCATCCAATTCGTCCGACGATGTGTGTGACGACATCTCACTGGACTTGGAATTGGGTCTGCGATGGATGGGGATCACGTCCGGGAACTCCGCCAGGACGTCCGCTGCGGACAGCCCCTGCACCAGCCTAGCATAACCGTCTGCCTGAGTCATTGTGTGGTCCTTTATTCAATGCAATCCACTGTGCTAACACTTCCCTCTTTATATATGATATCCACTCCGAGATGTAATTAAACGAATATTATGAAACAAAAAACCGAAAATGCCGTCACAAACGACGATACGAACCCTATAAAAAGGGTTAGGGCTTGAGATATTTATATTTCGAACCCTATTTTTGGGTTCAGGGTTCAAGGCACAACGCCGTGCCTCCTTAATTTCCGTTTTGGGAAATTTGTAAATATTGAATTTTTCAATATTTTTTCAAAATATAGTTTTCCACTCCTTTAAAAATAAACATTGGAAACGTGAATCATTTAAACCCCTTCGCAACAGATCAGTGAAGTGCAACGACATTAACTACTCCGCATATTGCATTATTAATACATACACCACAATGTCTCAAGGAGATCCATTAGAGAAATTCTATTTGCAATTTCAAAAATTCGTGGAAAACAATCCAAACGTCATATCTGCTGCTCGTGCCGCTGCTCAAATACCTGAATCTGCTAAAGCCGTGGTTGTATTGTCCCCACTCTCCTTACAACATGTCTTCTCTAGAGACTGGGTCTCGAAATCATACAAGAAGACTATTGTAGAGAGACCAGAACGTTTGCTGGCAGCCTCTATGGGGATCGCTGCTGCGATTACCATGTACCCTGCATTGTTTACTTTAAAATCTTCTCACACAAGAATGGGGTCACTTATGGCACCTCACGTGTTGAAAGTACATGGCAGTCAATGGCCTCAAGACGTTTTGAAATTGTGTCAAGAGGCAGATTTAAAATTGTCTCAGGGGGAATTGGAAGTACCTGATTCATGGAACGCAGGTGATATTTATTTGAGTTCCAGTACCATTAAAGCCTTAAGAGGTACTATTGGTGCCATTGAAACTGGTGTCGATACAATTTTCACGGGGCCCTCAATTGATCACATTAGTAATAGAGCATTTGTTGCTATACGACCACCAGGTCATCATTGTCATGTGGCTACACCTTCCGGGTTTTGTCTATTGAACAATGCTCATATCTCCATTGAATACGCCTCAGATCATTATGGCGTGACACATGCAGTGATCCTTGATTTTGATTTACATCATGGTGATGGTACTCAAGATATTTGTTGGAAACGTGCAGGTTTTAAACCAGACGATGAATTGGTAAACCCAGAAGAGTATAACGATTTTGGTAAAAAATTCGCTGAATTTCCTAAAGTGGGATATTTTTCCATGCAAGATATCAATTCTTTCCCTACAGAGTCAGGGTTTGCCACAAAGGAAAATATTAAGAATGCTTCCACTTGTATTATGAATTCACACGATTTAAATATTTGGAACGTTCATTTATCACCTTGGTCCAATGAGGAAGAATTCTTGAAATTGTATCGTTCCAAATATAGAACTCTGTTTGCCAAAGCTGATGAATTTTTCAAGACCGCTAAAGCAGAAATGACAGCTTTGGGTAAACCATTCAAGGGGCTTGTGGTAATTAGTGCAGGTTTCGATGCTTCTGAATTTGAACAAACTACTATGCAAAGACATAGTGTTAACGTCCCCACTGAATTTTATACAATGTTTACTAAAGATGCTTTGAAATTAGCACAAATGCATTGTCAGGGGAAAGTTTTGTCCCTAATGGAAGGTGGGTACTCAGATAAGGCAATCACTTCAGGTGTCTTTGCACATTTAATTGGGTTACAAAATCAAGATTGGATTAAAGAATGGGGGTCAGAACAAGTCGTTAAAGAAATTGTAAGAGGTTGTAAACCCACTTGGAAACCATACAAGACCAAAAGATCAAGAGATGTTATTAGAATTTGGGCTGAAGAAGTTATTAGATTAGGTAGAGCCACTATCCCAGATTTTGATATGACATTGTTTAAAGACATTGAAGAAGCGACCAAGAAGGAAAATGACCCCACTGCCAGTACAATTGCTCAAAGAATTACTAGATCACACACGGCATCACAATCACCTGAACGTGTAGAACATACTACTAATCAACAACCACGTAAACCACAAAGAATTCGTCAAGATGTACCGTTCATTCAACAAGAATTATCTGACGAAGAAGATGATGAAGATTATATTTATGATGAAAAATTAAATAGAACGTTTAATCGTACCGTGGAAGATATTACCATTGATGACATCTCAAGACATTTAGAAACTTTAGAAATCATAGAACAAGAAGAAGTTCCAAAAAAACAATACATGGAAAGAAATGATCATTCAAGAGATCATACAAATAATAATAATACCCGTCATTTACAAACAAGTACAAAATACAAGATTCCTTCCAGTACAACTACTCAACATTTAAGACATGGTCGTTCCAAACCTGATACCCAAACTTATGACGACAGTGATATCTCTATGATGTCTCATGTGGAACCAACAAAAAAACATACAACTAGAAGTGGGCGTAGATGGTAATCATCTACCCCTTCGCATATGCATATTAAGTCCTTTTTTCATATATATTTATTTTGCTTTCAATAATTGCATTCCATGTATAATTTTGAATATTTTACATTTATACCATTTTTCATATTAATTTTAATCCATATTTATTTAATTTTAATTGATTATTACAAATGTGTCTTTAATTAAATATATCATAATACAATAAACATAATAATATATATATATATTACATGTCTTACATTTTTTGTCCATAATTTTTTTTATTATAGTTGTGGAATATGAACATCAAAATTCTCTCTTTCATCGTCTGGGATTGGATCTTCACCTTTGAAAATACATTTAAAATCTACAATGAATGGTTGTAACATATTAATTGGGATGTTCAATGTTGGAGAAAACACAATACACAAATTTTTCAAATTCATCTTATTGATTTTCTTGTTACTATCAATTCTATTCAATAATTCAAATAATGCATACATTAATGAAACATTAGAATGAGGAATATCACCATTTTCAACTAAATTTCTATATTCAAAGGCCAATTTTGCAGGTTCAGAATGATTAGAATCCACTATTTTCTTAAACAACAAGAATTGTTCATCTCCAAATAACATATGAGGTAAATTTCTCAAATACAATTTCAATAACCCACTAACAGTATTAACCCCCAAGAATGCATTGCCTTCATCGTCATCATAACGACATAAATCAATGTCATACTCTTTATCAAATCTTTCTTGCATAATTTTAATCAAATTACTTGAACCACTTAATCTGAAAATACCTTCCTCTTGAATACCATGGTTTTTATACAAATACTCTAGACATCTGTAAACTACAGTAGGTATTTCGTAAGTACCATGATACGTATGAGAACTCAATTTTAAACAAGCATCCAATGAAGCTCCAAAGACAACATTTTGATTATTGGAATATGTGCTCAAGGATCCAGGTGCCTCGACAGATCTTTGTTGTCTCAATTGAACAGCATCTGCGTCTTCAGGAATAATAGTGACTGCCTCAAACCCATTCCCATTACTACCAAATGTGCCACTTTGTGCGGCCATTGGTGCTCCTGAATTCATATTAAGTTTCTTGAAAGGGAATAAACTTCTCATTTTCAATCTCTTCAAATCTTTTTCATCATTTATCACACCATCTGTATTTTGATGAGGAGATGATGTGACACTAGTGTTAGCACTTGACTTGTTAGTAGTAGTTGAGAAAGATTTTTGTTCATGTTGAAAATCTGTTGGACTAGATATTTGATCGTTACCAGAATTCGATTCAGTATTGATTGTCAGATTGTTACTCCAATTATTAGAAATCCCTGTATTAGATGAAGAAGAAGACATTTCTGTCAAGTCATTTATAGCAGATATCCATGATTCACGTTCCTTAGTAGTCTCGGTACAAATATAATATTTAGAAGTAGAGGATAAACCACTCTTCTTATGTTCGTTGATAAGAAACCCATTTTTGGTTCCATTTTTGTCATCTGGTAGATTAGGAATTAATTCAATACTACATTGTTTTAATTTAATAAATTCAGCAACTTGACCCCTGTCGAGTAATTGTAAACAATCACCATTCAAAATACCATACCTTGGTTTCCAGACAGATCCACTACTTAATGCTTTCTTAGGTCTTCTCATAATCAATGTACCTTCCTTCGTGGTTTCACCTAATAACATAGGATTTATTACCGTATCTGTACTCATAAATTGAGCAATCTTTAATGCAACATTAGGTGGAAATTCAGGAACACTAAAAATACTTTGGAAATATAAATTTAATTGTTCCCTTCGTATATCCACTTTAGTAGGTATAAATGATTGGAATAATGATCTATCAGGTAATGAAGGTAACGATAAAGATGAAACGTGTGATTTTAGATATACATCCAATTCTCTAATTTTTTGAATTGATTTAGAAAATTTGAATATTTCCTTATCAGAGTTTCTATCTATAACACTTAATAGCACTTGATATTCTTCCGTACTAGAACCAGTTTCCTGGTATAAAGAACTTAGTACATCAATTTTGACAGTACCAAAATCACCAGGCTGAATGAATAATGGGATGTCGGATACCACACTTGTTGCATTTGATTGAGTAGTTCCATTACTGACCATACGAAGATTTTTAGAATTATCATTAAAAGGAACCTCCGGAATATAAGAGTCATTTGCAATAGCTGAATAACCAGATTGGTTTGTATGAAGAGGAATAGATCTAGAAGATAAATTATCTAAACCTTCACGCTCTTTTATATGTAAATCAGTGGCTGACTCAGTGGCAAGTCTGTGATTGATCGAAGATGGGAATGAATTTTTAGTACTGATACTAGCGTTATCCTTGCTGTTTACAAAGACAGGAGATCCTAACTGATTCAGTTGAGGAGTGTTATTAGTGGAAACACCAGGTGTATGTATCATTGGTCTAGTAGGTTCTAATTTCAAACTATCTTCAAAACTATCTCTATCTGATTTCAGATCTGGTCCTTCTTCTCCAAATGAATCTTCTAGGAGTTGTGTGAAATTACTTAACCTAGCCTTTGCAGCTGGAGAAAATTCCAATTTATCTTCATGATTCAAATGTGCCAGAGGACTATTATTAATATGATCATCAAAATTCAGATCATTTGAAAATTGGGATGGTGATCTGTTGAAATCCACATCTTGCTCATCATAACTTTTCTTCATAGGTGACCTAATTTGATTGTTGATAACAGAAGTCATTCTATTTGGATTTTGTGGTGAACGAACTCTTTCTTGCACGGGGGAACGTAATGATTTATTAGGCGATTTGATAGTGATTCTGGAAGTTGTGTACGTAACAGAAGCCGCAGGACTCCCTACATTCTCAGATCTGGCAGGACTAGATAATAATTTCGTGCTCAAGAAGGGATTAGTGTTTGAACGTGTCAATTTTGACGGTACCAAATTGGAATTTTTGGTCGTATCTGGTTTTAAACCAGGTGATGCTGATTTTTCCTGGTCATCCAAATCATTCAAATAATTGGATATCTTGCCCATATTCTTCTCTATAGGTGTATTTCCCATAGCCTGCACATTACTTGGAGAGTCCAGAACAGAATCATCGCTATGCGATATCACCGGGATTGGGAGATTCAATTCCTTTATATTACTTCGTCTATCAGCAGATCTTGGAGGTAAGATAAAATCTTTCTCTGCTTCTTCCACTGCAGGTTTATCTATTGGCTCAGAAACCACTTCTTCTGAACTACTCTTGCCCTTTTGTAACATCGATACTATTTGATTCAAACTTTTAATTTCTGCTTCATATTCTTCCACTTGTAATCTTAACTTAATGTTTTCTTTAAACAATTCATCGTACGAAGGCTTATCATGATCAACAGGATCAGTTTTCTTCTCGATGTACTCAATTGTTCTGTCTCTTTCTGAAATATGATTATCATATTGTGCTAGTAAATCTAGCGTTTTAGGGCCAACTTTGCTATCCGTCATCTATTGTATAATATATGGATGGGAAAACGCAAAAATTGTAAACTGTGATTGAATAAACGCTATCTTTCAATTAAAATGTAACAATTCAATGAAATGACAATGTCAATTGGACGTGTTTTTTTGAAATTCTGGGATGTTAATTAATCGTCTGATATAAATGTAATAGGTTATCAAAGGATTAAAAATAATACAACACACGACTTAAATGTATAGATATACCAGCTATCCTATACGTTCAATACACAGGAATTGGAGAAATAATTGGAACTGTTAAGATGATCTGACTGTTAGTTCTATTTCAATAATACACAACATTTCAATTTTTCATGATTTATTTTTTTATTCCTGGCTAGTAAATTCTTTAGGCGTTCTGGGTAATCTATCTACAATAGCAAAGAATAGTTAAAGTATATATATATTTACAAGGTTTTGAGTATATATGATGGTTTTATAAATCCTTTATTAGTATTTCTAACACTTTACTCAAATGTTCGTGTGGGATTATATGCTTTTCTAAAGTCTCTTCGCTCTTGGGGATGACTTCCCAACTAAATTGGTCCTTACATTTATTATACTGCTCTTCCCAAGTATTGCCACTCCATCTATGTCCTCTCACTTCAATCTCAACATTTGGCCATGATTTAGATCCGACAATGACACATAAAGGGATCCCAATGGCATGCGATATTTGAATCTTGGAACCTAAGCCCATATTTTCACTGAAAGTATCCAGTAGATCATCTGCTAAACAAGACGAGCTCAATAATTTCTTAACTTCATCTTGCATTTGTTTTGTGTCAGAACCAGGTGCTACACATAAAGATACAGAATAAGGTGAAAGTGAACTGGGCCATCTCAAACCCTTATCGTCTCTTGACATTTCAGCAATGGCACCTATTATTCTAGTCACACCAATACCATAACACCCCATCTGGACTAAATTATTCTTACCTTTATTATCACGATCCGTATATCTCAATCCCATAGGTTCAGAATATTTTGTGCCTAAATTAAATGTATGCCCAACTTCAATACTCTTGGCCCCAGATAATGTACCATGATTACACTCAGCACATATCTCATCTTCTATGGCATCAACAATGGATACCCCATCTAATTGTCCAAAATTATTCTTTAAATATTGTTTCAAGGGGAAATCAGGGAAATTAGATCTAGAATTTATTCTACAATCCATAACTCTCAAAATTTTCGAGAACATGGGATCATCATTTTCAGTTTGATAGATCTTTAATATTTTATCATTATTCAAATGTTTTAAACTAGTGTCTACATCATTATCCATCACTTTAAGAGATAGACTCCAATTTAATTGTCTATCCTTTGGATAATAATAACAAATTAAGGTGGAATGATCTTCAGTTAATGCATATTTAACGCTGACATATCCAGACTCACCACCTTCTGTTTGGGGAAAGGATTCAGTCTTTTCTTCAGTAGATTGATTCTTACAATGGGAGCAAGTAAACAGAGTGTCCTCACCAGATGAGTGTATGAGATGATACTCCTGACTCAGATTACCACCCATATCACCACTGTCAGCCCATGCCTTCACATATGGTACTTTCAAATCTTGGAAAATCAAATCGAATGCTTTATTAGTTTCTTGGAATAGGGTCATAGATTCTTGTTCATTGGATGCAAAGGAATAAGCGTCCATCATTAAGAATTCTCTTCCCCTTAACAGCCCACTTCTGGGTCTCTTCTCATCTCTATATTTCTTGTTCAATTGGTATACTATATTGGGCATATCTTTATAACTATTAATGTAATTTTTCATCAGTTCAGTGATATCTTCTTCACAAGTGGCCACTAGACAAAATTGTGAATCTTTGGAGTCTTTCAATTTAAACAATTCTGAATTGTCCCATCTGTTCGTTTGTGACCATAATGATTTCGGCGACAAAAGACTCAATTCCAATGGTGTAGCTCCCAGATCATTTTGTAACCTATTATGTATTATATGTGAGATCTTATTCAATGATCGTATCGAGAGTGGTAAATAATGGAATAACCCAGCTTGTGATTTCTTGACAAAATTTAATCTTTCTAACAAATCAGGGGTAGACAATGTCTTTAGTTGTGACTTGGTCAGTAATTTTTGTTGGAATGGATTTACCAGCCGTATTGTCTGTTGTACTTTCGACATGGTTTATCATTAAGGGTTGTATAAGTAGATCTGTAATAATACTTAATTTTTTTCCATTTTTTAAAGATCCATTTTTTAGTATACATATAGAAACGTAATAACATATATAATAAAAGTTGTATAAAAGTTTTATAAGATAAGTTCGTTTTCGAAACTAATCTTGTCTGGCGTTAATAGCAGCAGTCAATTCACCTTGTTTCACCAAGGATTCTGGGGCATCCATGACTGGCAACATAATTTCAATCATTCTAATAGTTGAGTTCTTTTGGAACTTCTTGTCACGGGTCATATCGTTCCATTCACCTTGAGTAGCCACTCTAATGGTTTCGTAATCGGTGGCACCGAAAGTTGGTAAGATATCCAAATGTTTCCAGTTTTGAATTTCGTTATATTCAGCGGTTGGACCATGAATCAATTTTTCAATGGTGTAACCGTTATTGTTCAAAACGAACAAGTATGGATGCAAGTTCCATCTAATACAAGTGGAGATTTCTTGCACGGTTAATTGTAAAGAACCATCACCAATGAACAACAAGACTCTCTTGTTTGGATCAACTTCTTCAGCGGCCATGGAAGCACCTAAGACGGCACCACCAGTGAAACCAATGGAACCCCATAACACTTGAGAGATACCAATGGTGTTATCTGGGAAGGAAGTACCGTTGATACCGAAAGCAGAAGTACCAGTTTCAGTGATGACAACATCACCTTCTTGTAAGAATTCACCCAATTGGTTCCATAACCATTCTTGTTTCAATGGAGTAGCTGGGTCAGATTCAGGGTTTGGTAAAGTCTTAGCTGGCACTGGAACTGGAACGTAATCCTTGGTGACTTCACCAATACGGGTCAACAATTTTTGTAAGACTTGTTTCATTTGAACACCTGGGTAAGTGGCTTGTCTAATCTTGGTGTGATCAGAATGGAATTCCACAACGTTCTTAGTACCGTAAGAGTAAGAGAAAGTACCAGTGTTGAAATCAGATAACAAAGCACCGACAGATAAAATCAAATCAGCAGATTCAACGGCTTTCTTCACTTCTGGTTTAGATAAAGTACCAACGTACATACCACCGTATCTTTCGTGACGTTCATCAATAGCACCTTTACCCATTGGAGTACCGAAAGCTGGGAATTGAGTCAAATCGATCAATTGCTTGGTTTCAGCCTTACAGTCGTGTCTGGAGGCACAAGCATCAGCTAAGATAATTGGGTTCTTAGCGTTCTTGACTAATTGCAAGACAGTTTCAATGACTTCTTCTTCAGATTCAGCATCATTTTGTAGTAAGGACAAATCAATTGGAGTCTTTAATCTTTCAGCATCGACAGGTAATTCAACCAAGTTAGCTGGTAGACCCAAGTAGACAGTTCTTTGCTTAACGTAAGTGGTTCTGATACATCTGTCAATTTCTTCAGCGGCTTTTTCAATGTCAGTGATGACAGCGGTAGTTTCAGAGATTTCAGCAGACATTCTGTGGAAGACATCGAAATCACCATTACCTAAAGTGTGATGCAATAACAAGTTCTTAGCTTGAGATAAAGTGGATGGAACACCCACAACGTGTAAGACACCGACGTGTTCAGCGTAAGAACCGGCAATACCGTTTAAAGCGGACAATTCACCGACACCGAAAGTGGTGATGATACAGGACATACCTTTCACTCTAGCGTAACCATCAGCAGCGTAAGCAGCGTTCAATTCGTTAGCGTTACCGGCCCATCTCATACCTGGGGTGTCATAGATCTTATCTAAAAGAACCAAGTTGAAATCACCTGGTAAACCGAAGATGGTGTTGACGTTAACTTGTCTTAATCTTTCGAACAAGTAGTGACCTAATTGAATAGTGGACATAATAAATATATAACTGTGATAGTCTGGTGTGATTATACGAGAGAAGAGAACACAAGAACCCAACGAACTTACCAACCCAAGTCAAGGCACCACTCTTTATATACTTATTGGAACATGCAAGTTATTCACTAGCACCTCACACTGACAAATTTACACGAACCCGAAACTTCATTGATACCATCTGGATCAAACTGCTAATAGTTCCCACGGTTCGCACGGTTGCCCTCGAAACTGCCACACACAAGAAAAAGGGAAACCCATATCCGCATAACTGGGCCCAATTGCATAAATTATGCATTTAGTGGGTGGTGCAATCTATTCAAAATCGCCCAAGCAGAAACACCGGACTTCTCCAGATCCAGATCGGATCTCACGAAAAGAGAAAAACGCCAAAACCGGATCGATCACACGACGTCGAGAAGCGGACTTATAAAATAATGGAAGCCCAAATCATTATTTTATAAGTCCGCTGCAATTTTCCCGGGATCCGTTACCCGCCCAAGGGAGCCCGTTTACCCGGCCGGAACCGGCATTTATATTATCGTTACAATTTTGCCCCTTCGTTGTTGTTGATGTTTTTTTTTTCATCCAATAAAGTGAAAAGTGTGTGTGAGTAATCAATGATGTGTAGTGATATATATAGATATATACATACAGCTGCGGGTGCTATCTAACAGTGCAGATGTCTAACAGTGAAGCCAGTAGAGTGTACGAACTTATTGTGGAGTCTGTAGTCAACGAAGTCAGAGAGGATTTTGAAAACGCTGGGATCGATGAACAAACGTTACAAGATTTGAAAAGAAATTGGCAAAATAAGTTGACAGAGACTAAAGTGACACAATTTATTTGGGATGATGATCTAAATAACAATATGGTGATACCTTCTGTCGTGGGTGATGCCACTGGTAACGGTACAGGAGATTTTATATCCGTGAAAGAGGAAGATGGTTCACAACAGGGATTAATATTACCTGGGTTTGATTCTAATATATCTGTCAATACTGATCCACTGTCGAGTGGTAATGATGTTAATAATACAACTACTATAGATCCATCCAATATGACAATAAATAATAATATTAATAATAACACACAACAACAGCAACCACAACAACAACTGCCGGAAACAGATGATACAACTACTGTGAAGGAGGAAAACGTTGAACAAAACGAAGAGGCAGAGACGTCTAGAGGGAAGATTGAATTGACTATAAATGATTCTAACGGGAAAGTGGCTCAACAATTACGATTGCAAGAGAAACAAGCTAAGAGATCTGCTTTGTTGGATACAGATGAAGTTGGTTCTGAATTAGACGATTCAGATGACGATTATTTAATTTCAGAAGGTGAGGAAGATGGACCTGATGAAAATTTAATGCTTTGTCTGTATGATAAAGTTACTAGAACAAAGGCAAGATGGAAGTGTTCTTTAAAAGATGGTGTGGTGACCATTAATCGTAAAGATTATACTTTCCAAAAGGCACAAGTGGAAGCTGAATGGGTTTAATAAAGTGTAACATAATAGTATATATATATATATTTATATATAGCAACAATGTTTTAATAAAGCAAAACAATAAACATATACTAATAATCCACTGGATAAATACCATTACCACCATTAACAAAAATATCTTCTGCATTTTGTAATGTGATCAAAGTTTGTAATGACATCATATCAGTGACACCACTACCCATATGAGGTAACACGGTGACATCCCAACGAGAAATGAAATTCTTATTAATACCTGTACCTTCATTCTTAAAAACATCAAGACCACACGAGGCCACTTTCCCTGAGTCTAATGCTGCTACTAAGGCATCTTCATCAATAGCATTACCACGACCAACATTGACTATACGTACACCATCTTTACACATAGCCAAAGTTTCACTATTGATAAGGTTATCTGTGGAGGCATGTCCAGGTAACACTAAGATGATAACATCTGCTTTATTCCATGCTTCAGGTTCATTCATGTGAGGAAGATATTCTGCATCGTAACCTAATTCTTCTTTAGCAATGGGACCAGATCTCTTATGATATTGAATCTTCATATCAAACCCATAATGTAATCTTTTACCAATGGTTTGACCAATGGAACCAAATCCAAGAATCAATGCAGTCTTCCCGATTGCTGAGATGATTTTCTTACCACCCACTTGGAATTTGGACACCACATTGACTATCTCACTGTTCTCATTCAATTGTAACTTATTGGGGAAACGATAATCTGACACAATGTCTTGACAACTCATTTTCAAATCATCCACATCAGTGACCTCTGTACCCAAGTAATCTCTACAATTCATCACTTTCCCCGGTTCCACATATTTAATCAAATGTTCCCAGAAGGACGTCATTCTGAAAACAGCTAAGACCAAGTAGATGGCAATCTCTGCCACTGAATCAGCTGCGTTGGGACCAACGTTGACCACAACCACGTTTTTCTCCCTCCGCAACCAATCTCTTTGACTCTTATCTAACACATAATCTACCCCAACCCATGGAACTAACACTGCTCTGAATGTGTCAGGGAAATCTTCCATAAACTCACTGGGTCCACCTAAGACACTACAGAACTCTTCAGTGGTCCAAACGGCACTGATTTCTGATGTGGCTAACCATTTTTTAAAGGCATCAGCGGTAGTCATCTTGTATCTAACGAACTCAATGTTATGTTGAGTCTCCAATTCGGACCAAAGGGGCAATGTGTCGTCCAGTTCCCATTGTAATCTATATGGAATCGCTATCTTAATACTCATATTTGTGTTTTGTTCGTTTTGTTGTTAAGCGTAAGGTTTTTATTACAGATCTATAAAGTCTCTTGTTTATATAATTGATTTTTAGTGACTAACCAAAATTTGGTTAGCCCGAATGCGCCCGATAACAATGATAAAGAAGCATATGTGATCTTGGGTAAGTAACTCATGTTGAAGATGTCACTGGTGTTTGCCAACAGATCACAAGTCAAACGGGAAAGATCCAATGTAATTAGCAAACGGTCCTTTTCCAATTGAGCTTGTTGTTTGGCAATATGTTCGCTATTGTCACTTCCAGTGGCATTGGCCAATTGAGCTTGCGATTGTTTAATTTGTTGTAATTTGACCCAATTCTTCTTCAACCCCAACATAATATCGTATTGCCACGATAGTGCTTCATGTTTAGTGACAGTCTTATGGAATTTTGGATTATCCCATAATTTCAATTTATGCAACAAATTCAATTCATCGAAAACACCATAGTAAATATCAATAAATTCTTGTAATGTATCTTCATTAACCAATTGCTTTTCCCAATTGGATATATTCAATTGTCTTAATTTCTTACCAAATTCAAGTAATCTAAATGGTGTACCACCAAATCTTAATGTGTATCTGAATGTACCCAATTGTTGACTGACAAATGCTGCTCTAGCACTATTTAAACCGCGAGGTAACAATTGGTTAATCAAAATTTGTACCACTCTAATAGGCTTTTGCAATATGGATAGATTTTGCACACCATTTTTGTAAGCTGATGATGATAAATATATCTTAATTAAATCAAAAATACATTTGATCACTTTAGCTAATTTATCCTTACCTGCTAAGGTACCAATAATATATTTCACCACGTCAATGTTTTGCAAAATTGTTCTCTTTTTATCTTGTAATAGATTTTTCATAGACACCACAGATGGTGTGACAGACACAATATGTGTCTTCTCTGAGATCAAATCTTTTTTCTTTAATTCAACAACATTATCGTGTTCCACACTGTTAACAACACTCATTATCCCCACCTTATTGACAATTTACTTCTAGTACGAACACCACACATCAACCAAAAGTTATTATATACTAAACTCATCTTTAACTCTCTTTATAATATGACTCTATTTACAAATATTTAATTTTTTTTCAGAAAAAATTCCACGGGAATTTTATAAAAAATTGTAAAATTGAATATATGAATAGTTAAAGGCTTATATGAGAGTTGGAAAAAGTTGAACATTTCTTCTTAAGAGGTAAACTATTGTAGCATAACTAGTATATTGAAAAATAATTTAAAGTGCCAAACAAAAAAAAACTAAATTAGCGCCGCCCGGTTTCGATCCGGGGACATCAGGGTTATGAGCCCTGCGCGCTTCCACTGCGCCACGGCGCTATAATAAACTGTTTTCTCTGAGTTTCAAAAATTGACCGACCAAATGTTCATAATTTAGAGTTATGTACAGTTTAAATACCAGTTTTGGACTATATTGCCACTGGAATCATTATGATAATTCTTCAAACTTTAAAGAACGTTGTGTGACTTTTGAAGAAATGTGGAAGTTTTTTTTTGCCACATTTTTGTTCTATATTGTAGTTACCAATATGTTTATGGTTACTGGTATTTAAGGTATGAATATTCTCGTTACTCATTAGTTGGTAGAATTTCAGATGGGGGTTTTTAAACTCTGTATAGGAACTACATCTTATAAACATTTTGATAAATTTCGATGAATTGTTGTGAATGTTTAATAATCCGATACAAAGTCGATTCTTGGTATTCTTGCGAAAATAGAAGTAAAACATACATCACTGATAGATTGGTGAGTATTTGCATTTTGACGAAACAACTCTAATCTCCACTAAGTGACACTGACCATTTCAAACAAAGAGTATCACAAATAGATATTTAGTATTTACTCGCGCTATTATTATATGTCTATGAACTTCTCTTCACCAACGCCGGTTCATTTACTACATCCAAGTTTGTGGAAGGATCATGGGATTTCTTGGTATAATCATTACTGTTCTCTGCTGTACGTAGCAAATTAGTCTTATCTGACAAAACGGTAGGTCTTACAGTAAGATAATTCATATTAGGTGATCTTAACTCCGTCAATTTTCTCTTATTCCCTTCAGTTCGCTTAATGTCAAACCTAATCCCAAGATGTACAAACCTCTCATAATTACGATTTATCCTTTCCCTCTCCTTTTTTTCCATCTTCTGAAATGCACGTGTGTTAATCTCTTCGTAAAATAACTTTTCCACCTCTCTCCATTTAGTGGGTAGTCGTTCAATATAAAACTTTGGTTTAGGTATTGGAAAATCACCAGGAAGGGGGTTACAATATAAATAATAGCGCATCAGATAACTCCAGTATTCATTAATACTAGAATGTTGTTCATCCATTTCAAATTCGTCCGTAGAATCATCCAGACGGTGGTAACGTAGTATGTAACATTCATCTTTATCCCCATCCCTGATATTTTCCTTTTCATTCGATTCTTGTTTAGACATTTGTCCTCCCTCATATGATCCGAGCGATCCAACATACGAATGATTAATAACGGTCATATTCAGTGTATAATGTACAACTCTCTTTCATGATTATTCTTGAAAATAAAACGAGCAATTCAATAATTGTTGGAACCAAATTAAAAAAAGGGCATTGCTACTCTGTTATAATTTTGTTTATTATTCCGCGGAGAAAATATGACAGGTCCGAATTGTTTTGTTGCTTTTATTTAATTGTCATAAACAGTCTAACACTTTCAGCGAATTGTGAATATAAAAATTAATATAGGTAGATGTGAAATTTCTAATTCAACAAATCATAACATTGCATGGTATAATATATTTTTATATTTTTATATTATTTATTATACAAAAAATAAGGAAGATATTTTACTTTCGATATAGTACTCAAAATATAAGTTCACTCCATCTTATTGCAAATTAGGACCAATAATTACAAATACTTTACTTTCCATGATAAACTAAGGACAGCAACAATAACTAGAGCGAAAAAATAGGAGAGTTCGGTCAGTAAGTCTAATAATCTATCTACTAGTAATTACTGATTTATCAAAATAATTTAGCAGTTCGACATTGTATAGCCTACATTATATCTGCGTTAAAGTACGTATGTCTGTACCTCTCTCATACATGTAGATATCTCCGATAGACCCCGCACTAGTTGTCACTGATCTTTTCAAACAATACACACCACACATGTATGTTAAACATTTATCCCTCTGTTATCATGTCTCTCTGAAAGACTGGCACTTCTCTTCACCAACGCCGGTTCATTTACTACATCCAAGCTTGTGGAAGGATCATGTGATTTCTTGGTATAATCATTCCTGTTCTCTGATGTACGTAGCAAATTAGTCCTCTCTGACAAAACAGTAGGTTTTGCAGTAAGATAATTCATATTAGGTGGTCTTAACTCCGTCCATTTTCCATTTTCCCCTTCAGTCTGCGTCTGGTCAAACTTAATCCCAAGACGTATTAACCTCTCATAATTACGATTTATCCTTTCCCTCTCCTTTTTCTCCATCTTTTGAAATGCAGGTGTGTTAATCTCTTCGTAAAATAACTTTTCCACCTCTCTCCATTTATTGGGAAGTCTTTCAATATAAAAATTTAGTTTGGGTATTGCAATATCAGTAGGGAGGGGGTTACAATATAAATAACAGTTCATCAGATAACTCCAGTATGCATTAATACGCGAATGTTGTTTATCCATTTCAAATTCGTCCATAGAATCATCCAGACGATGGTATCGTCTCAGGTAACCTTCCTCTTTATCCCCAACCCTGATATTTTCCTTTTCATTCAATTCTTGTTTAGACATTTGTCCTCCCTCCTGTGATCCAAGCGATCCAATATACGAATGATTAATAACGGTTATATTCAGTATAATATATGCCACTCTCTTTCATGGTTATACTTGCAAGTAGAAGGTGTAGTTGTTGGAATCGATTTAAAAAAAGGAACATTTGCAAATAGCATTATCCGGATTTTCAATTCGCTTTTTTAAATTAATTATGTTTTTTCTCCACTGAGAGAAAAAAATTGACAACGCCGTTCGGAACGCGTCAACCGCTGGGCGGCTAATTTACCGTGTCACCACAGAAATTTCCCCGCATAAACGGAAAAGAATGACCTCGGAATTTAGGTTCCGGGGCGTAAGGCGGAGATGATGTTGGAGTAATATCTGCAAGTTTGTTGAGTAAATTAGTTTTGTTGGACAGAAAAGAAATGTTACATAACGCTCCCCTGGATCAAAAATAAAAGTATAAATAGTGGTGTGAATATCGGCTTTGGCTTAAAATTTATTCTTCTCTTTTGTACACTTTTCTCTTGTATCTTTTTCTCTTGTACTCTTTCTATATTCTCCCACAAGACCAAACCAAAAATGTCTTCCTCAAATATTATCACTACTAGTACTACTGATGATGCAACAACCAAATTGTCGTATTTTGATATGGACAACACTGACCCCGTTTACGGTTCCACTATTGATGAACTAAGGTGCAACAATCCTCATGTGTCCTTAAGAACTGTAGTGGAAAATGAGCCTACTAAATGGCTCGATTGTCAGTCAAATAACCTTGAAGTCATTACCAAATTACTCAGATCAGCAAAGATTAACACTCATTACAGTTCAAAAATTACTTCTAAAGACACTATGAAATTTTACGAAAATCACACAGAATATAGTATGTTTTGTTTTGAAATAGTTGTTTTTGAATATAACGAAAATCCAAAAACAGTATTAGTGTACGCGTTTCTCTGTCCTGGCTACCTCCTAACAATACACAGCGAACCAATTAGTAGTTGGGCAACTACTGTAAGGAGAATTTGCTCCTGTGTTAGAAGTACAACGGAAAATGTCGGTACTCTTTTTCAATATTTTCTTGAGGACACTATCATTACTCTTGAACAAGGGTATAGTATGTTTAGGTTCCCTTATTTACCAACAACGGAATCCATTGCTATAATTATCTCAATTATAATTGCTGCTACAAATTTACAGGTCTTACTTAGTGAGGGTCGCAACGAATTCATTGATGATGATTTTAGAAAATTAATGTTGGAGTCACTTAAAGGACTCACCCAACGTACTCGAGAGAGAAGTTTAGAATACCGAAGGGGAGTCCCCAATGTAAAAAAATAAAAAACACTGGCCTGAACGAATTGGTAATTAAATAATAAAAGTTTTTACGTGTTATGGTCGATTATATGGATTATCTTTGCCTAGAGGCACCGAAATTTTATTACAAAAAAATTAAATCCTGGATCAATTCAATATGGCAATATTGACAATGATGTTCCCAATAATGTTTCTTTTTTGCTATATTCTATGTTTCTTTCTCTACTTTTTAACTTCTTACCTCCCTAGTATACTTTTTTATTCGATGCTGAAGTTCACACGTGAATCTTGCTATCAAGTCAAATTTTATAAGTTTGAAAACATTTTCTAATATATATTATATTATATCAAATTAATTCATACAAAATAAGTTATTCATCACAAATTGACATCTATTTAATTCATGTTTTATCAATACTTATTAATTAGATTACAGTAAACTTAGTCTTTGAAGATGTATTTTGCTAATAATTCATGGAAAGTAAAAGATTTTAGAGGAGTGGACATCATTAGCAATAATAATAATATAGAAGGAAGAATAGAATTCATAATACCCTACAATTTTATGATTTATTGCATTGGGAAATTCATGTCTGTTTATATTACTTTTATGTTCACGATTCGTCGAAGATGTTTGGCTATTTACTCCAATTGAGAAATTTTTGTCGAGAGTATTTTAAATTGCTTTTCATTTATTTATAGGGTCATTTCTCTTTAATTAATATTGTATCGGTTTTTCATTGTTAAGTTGCAATGTTTCATATATTTCTATTTTTAATATAAGCCTACGATGTTATCTAGGATAGTACAGTCTCCAGTAATAATCTATTTCAGAATGAAAAATCGAATTATATTAATTTAAGAGATTTGCATCAGGTCATCCAAGAACGGAGGGAATATATTACCATTAGCAGCTATAAAAGTTTCCATTTATATTAGCTCGACTTTGATATATTGTTTGGCAGAACATACACATCCCAGCGGACTAATACATCATAAACCTACTTGAGGATATCTTCCTTCTTCACACAATTTTTGGATAGGTTTAATATTTTGATTAGATACGATGTGGCATTACACACTTTTAATATTGATGAAGCACGTTTTACTAATTTAATGTTTTGATAGTTTATCAACGGGAAAATTAAAAGGGGAAAAAAGTTTATATAAGAATCATTTCCATTAAAGATTTACCATATTATCAACTTAATAACCAAATCCAAAGAACCAACAATAACATACAATTTATAAAATGACACTATTCAAACTGATACAAGGTCTGTTGACTCAAAACGTTTTTACACATTCCAATACAAATTCAAATGATATATTGCCCGTCTCTCCACAATGTCCGATAAAGATGCCGCTGTCTTGCAGAAACGATACCATCATTGATGACCAATGTTGTTTTGAGTTCCCAGGGGGTATTTTCTTACAGACACAATTTTGGAATCATAAGACATCTAGACCAAACATGAACGACACTGAAATAGTGAAAGAATTGGGTCCACTTGATTCATTTACTGTACATGGGTTATGGCCGGATACTTGTAGTGGATCATATGCCCAATTTTGTGAAAGTGAGTTGTTTATTGATGATGTGTACCATTTATTGCATTCTGGTGTTTTCCCTCAAGGAGAAAGATTATACAATGAAATGGACCTATATTGGAAAAATAATGTGGTGGGTGATGATGAATCACTTTGGATTCATGAATTCAATAAGCATGGTACTTGTATTAAGAATATTAGACCTGAATGTTATTCACGATGGGGGGTTAACGATACTGATGTACAAGGGGTGGATAATAAAGAACGTGCAGTATTTGATTATTTTAATATCACAATGAACTTGTTTCATAAATTAAACACATATGAAATGTTATCACAGGCAGGGATAACCCCTTCTGAGGATAAGAAATATACCAAAAAAGAAATAGAAAATGCTTTGAAAGATGGATTCCATGGTAATGAAGTTTTCATTAATTGTAACACTAAGAATGAATTGAACGAAATTTGGTATTTCCATCTTTTAAATGGATCTGTTTTAAATGAACAATTTGTACCGATAGATTCATTAGACAAGTATTCTAGATGTAAAGAATCAGGAATTAAATATTACCCCAAAGGTTATACTGTCACTAAACATCCCGGTAAACCTAAATTACCACCATGGAAGACTAACAGGCGTGGTACTATTAAAATATCCAAAGATGATGTTAATGATGGATTTTTAATTAAAAATGGACATTGGATGACAATGGGAACTCCTGCTAATTTTGATTTAATACCATCCCCATTTGGTGATTTTTATTTAAAATCAAGAGCAGGGTATTGTGCTGTCTCTCCCAAAGATTCTGAATTGTCATGCAAATATAAGACTACCCAATATGCAACACAATTCCTTTACGATGAAGAAAAGGAACTATTAGGTTATTCTGGTACTTATCATTGGGGGTCTCACACTAAACCGCATAGACGAGCTCAAAGTGTAGTGTATCATGTCGATGATAACAATGCAGATGATTTTGCATATAAATATCAAATCAAATTCGGAAGATTTTAATAAAAGAATGATGCATCACTAGTATTACTATGTTATCTATATATTCATATATATATATATCTTTTATATATTCATTTAGGAATATTCATTCGTAATAAGTCTATAGTACTTTCATCCTCTAATGGGTTCCGTTGTGGGATATAAGGTGGTGAAGGTAAACTATAAGATCTTTCATTTAATATACTATCAGATCTTCTATGCAAATAATCGTTATTAATGTATCTGGGGGATGGGAAATAGTTTGGTTGTGATGGATACAAGGGACGTTCATTGTAAGAACTACTTCTTAATCTTTCCCTCAATTTGGCGTCGTAATAATCGTCATGAACTCTATCAGGATATAACAAATTATCATCTCTCATAAACTCACGGGGACGATCATCAATGTAAGATGCAGATGGTGGTCTTGTACTGTATGGTCTCGATCTCACGGGCACTTTACCCTGATTAATACTCGATTCCAGTCTATCTAAACGTGATTCTAAGAAAATCTTATTAGATTTCTCTTGCTTCAATTCTTGATTCAATTTTTGAATTTGTGTTTGTTGTTTATATAATGTGTCTCTCAAAGATTGAAATTCACTAATTAATATGGTTATTTGCTCCTCGTTTTGTGAATCCGCACTCAACGTTGAAGTGGAAGAGATTCGAGATGATACTTTATCATTAACATTCTTACTTCTTAATTGTTTCCTTAACTTGTCATCATAAGAGTTCTTATTATTGTTATTGCTATTATTGAAAGCGGGTACCCTTGGAGGTGAACGTATATTGTTCTCATCGATAGGTTTCACTCTGGGAGCAACAAATGGATTTCTTTGAGGTGAAGATGTCTTGGACCCATTCAAAGCTATATTTAAATTTTTCATCGATTCCATGTATTCTCTTTTGAAATTGCTCACAGTGTCGTCTGTCTCTGGACGACTGAAGAAATCTTTGGCGTAACTATACTTGCCCTGTTCGTCCATTGCCTTGATTTTACGCTATTCTTAGTCTTTGCGGTATCCAGTTTTGTTTGTTTACACTTTTATAATGAAATCTTTATTTTTATCTTTTCGTGTTTCAGGCACGTGAGTGTTTTATACGAATTTTGAATCTCTTGAAAAGTACAATTAGGAACTTAGCAGGACCCTTTTGCACACAGAATCAGTCAAGACAGTGAGTCAAAGTTGACTGAGGGAGTGCTTATAAGTGTATCGGCAAGTGGCTGTGAAGTGAATATTGTAAAACACAGTGTTGCTAGAACGTGTATGGATTTACTGTTAACAAACACAACAACACAGAGAGAGAACTGATCTGATAAGTTTAGCGTTGGTAATAAATATGAATCTAAACGAGAATGTTTCTACAAATCAACGAATGTCGATTTTTAATTGCCCAGGTGGGTTTAAAGCAGAGGAATGCTTTGATTTGAGTTCGAAAGAATATCATATTGAAAGATTGGAATGTAGTTCCAATGTACCCGTAGTGATTACCGCTGATCAAAGTATTGGGGTGGACACTAATATATTGGAAAAATTAGAGAATGAAAAGAACGTTTTGATATTTGATCTTTCGTCCAAGGGACCTGCATTACCACATTCGTTCACAATATCATCTTTACCATCCAAATTAACCCCCCTATTATCCACTATCAATGCACACCCTCTGGTGAGAAACCCATCACCAACAAACGAATTATCTAATGACATCAATAATCATATTCATAGAATACATCTGGTTTGTCCAAGTACTTTACTGCGAAGGCCTAACGTAGGGTTTGAAAAACTTTTACAAGCAATATTATCCAAAGATAAAATTACCAGTTTATTGGAAATGATTAAACAATCAAGTGCTTACATGTTTTATGATGAAAATAGTACTTTTAAAAATTGTACTAAATCTACATATTACACAATAACCAAATTTATTACATACATTTCATCAGCTTATCCTGAATCATCCAAAAAATTTATATTACTACCGTCCATTAAAGGTGCTGAAAATCAACTGTCTGTCAACAACAACAATAATAATAATGATAAAAATACAAGCTTAGAGGATAATATGAAGGAAGAAAAGGATAAAGTGCATAAATTTAATTTAACAATTAATATCCCCACTGAATCATCAAAGAAAATGTTTATCAAATCAATTAAGAAAGATGTAATACATTATTCACCGACATCTTTGAAAAAATATTTTAGTTTTACCATTCCAACAGATATACAAGAAAATGATCAAATTCTTCCCGTGTGGTTACAACCTTTCACCATTAGAAATGAGAGTGATAATATTTTGGAGAAATTAATGAACAAATTTGAAATGTTAGAAGATTTAGAAAATGAAAGATTATCCATTTGTTTACAAAATGACACAAATAAAAAGAGTGGCTCATCAAAATCCAATACAACTCCTGTTGATAAAAACCATAATATTTATTCATTAACTGCTTTACATAAAGATTTTAAAGCACGTAAGAAAAATCTTAAAAGAAGGGATCAAAAATTCAATCTATTATCATTATCATCCTCTTCATCACCAACACCACCACAATTACCACCATTGGATACATCTCTTATGAACTATGCTAATAATTCAGAGTATCCCCATTTGTCATTATTGTCACCACCAAATATAACAACTAATGAATCTATGAAAATTAATAACCCTGGCTACGCATCATCCACAGAAAGCATCAATGGTGAGTCTTTGTTAACACCATTGGATAATTATGAAGTGGCAAAGGGAATACAATCATTTAACAAAAACAGATACTCAAATATATTACCATATGAACATTCTAGAGTAAAATTAAATAAGTCTCCCAAGGAAATATCAAATAACAATAGAAGTGGATTTTTCAGTATCGGTAATACGAACTCACCAACAGAATTAGAAAATATTCGAAAACGTAAACAAATACCTTCTTCTTCTCGAGATGACAGTACACATCCACAAATGATTGAAGGAGAGATCAAGTCACCATTAGATGGTAGTACATTGAATAACAACTTACAAACAGACATGTTAATAAAGAAACATAAGGGAAGAGATGTATTTAATGATTATTTTAATGCAAATTATTTGAGTATACCACAAATTAACAATGATTTCAGATACGTGGCTACTCAAGCTCCATTACCATCAACTATTGATGATTTTTGGAATGTTATCATTTCAAATAATATTAGAGTTATCGTATCTTTAAATGCTGATAATGAATTAGAAATGAAAAAGTGGGATGTTTATTGGAATAATACTACAGAACAACGATACAAAATAGATGTAATTGAAACTATTGTAAATATAGATGGATTAAATGGTTGTACGTTACGGATCTTCAAAGTTTCCAAAAAAAATAGTTGGTCTGAAGATACACATTTTTCCTTAGTTTATCAATTACAATATTCTAAATGGTTAGATTCATGTACAGTTGACATCGAAGAATTATTGAGTTTGTATCAAATGAAGGATTTATTAACGGATGATCCATTGAAGTTTCTTGAGTGCGTTAATAAGACACATGAACTCAATTTGGATACAATGATTGAACTACATCAAGGTTGTACTAACTATAATAAACCTATAAATAATGATATTAAAACCCCTGTATTGATTCATTGTTCAGCAGGTTGTGGAAGAACGGGTGTCTTTATTGCCCTGGATTTTCTGATTAATATTCTTAGTGAATCGCGAAATAAATCCAACAAGATTGATGTTTGGAACATGAAGGAAGATCTGCTATTCATTATTATTAATGAATTACGGAAACAGAGATTATCTATGGTTCAAAATTTAAGTCAATACATTACATGTTATGAATCAATCCTAAAATATTTTGCATTACTGAAGAATGGTGAAATATCTGCTATCAACATTTAAGTACTGTATGTTAATAAATATATATAATAGACAATTAAATTATGCTTATTCTTATTTGTTTTGGGTAATTTTTACATAGATTATAGACATATATGTAATGTCAAAAATATTAGTGTTGTTGTTGAGGACGAAGTGTTAAAAACAGTTGTAAAGACTCAAGTAACCCTGGATTCACACGGTTTAAGAATTCATTATAAGCCTGTTGCCCCAATAATTCTTCAACAAATTTCATTGATTGTTGAATAAATTCTTTTAAACTGATATTATGAACAGGATCATTATTTTTCAATAATTCATGATGTCTAAATTGTTCAGAAGTCAATGGGTAAAATGCAATGGACTGTTCAGTAACAACATCGTTTAAATGATACTTTTCACAATCACCATCACTATTCTCGTTTATTTCTTCTAATATTTCAATCCATAAAGCTAAGATTGCTTCAAAATCATTCAAAATAACCACCATCTTAGATCTTAATAAACTGGAAATACCTAAGATATGTAATTTCTTCAATTTAGGATCGTAAATATCCTTTAAACAAACAATCCAAATGGAAAGGAATTTTTGAACCACATCTTCAAATGGCATATCCTTAGCTACTAATCTACGAGACCCAGAAGGCAAATGCATATTCTCTTGAGATGTAGGTAATGATTGATGGTATGTAGATAAAAATTCCATCAATGCAGTAGGGTTGACATAACAGATTCTGGCCACAACTTGTAATATTTCACCACATTGGTATGTGGATAATGAGTCTTCTTTAAAGACTGAATCAAAAAGAGCAGATAATATACCTGTTTGGTAAAAGTTTGCAACCAAGACAGTATCGTAATCTGATTCGTTAGATAGAATCAAAATTTCCCAAATCTCTAAAATCAATTGGAATGAATCTTCTCTTAATTTTAACAAAAATGATGCCATTTCTGTAAAAATCTTTAAAAATGCTTGTGAAGAAAAGAATTGTGTTTGGTTTAAAATTAGAGCGTAACTCTTTACTATTTCTAACAATGTAGGTAATATTTCAGTTCTAGTTTCAATACCATATTCTAAATATGGTAGTATTTCTAAAAATTTGTTATTGAGGGTACATTTTTTCGAAGAAAAGTTTTGTAATAAAGAACCCCATAATTCGTACCCATCTTCATTTAATAGAGAATAGTGACTAGAAGATGAATCACATGCTAAGGCAACAATAGGAATTGCAATATCCCATGTTAAATAGGATTCAGGCCCCAATGATGAGACTAGATGTCTTAATAATCTTAACAAAGCGTTGGACAAGATAGCTTCAGATGCGTTATTAGTAGATACTTCCCATAATTTAGGTACAATTTGTAAAATTTCAACTAATAAATCTTGATTAATTAAAGGTTTTGTTTGAAGAATGATGTCACTCAAGGTGTTTAAGACGTACAGTCTTGTTTCCGTCAAGGACACTGATGGAAGAAGTTTTCTCAACAAAATAGTAGTAATATCAATAAGGTATGGTTCGAAAATATCTTTATTGAAATTCCAGTCGTCAATCATAGTTCTTAAAGATTGTACTGTGCTTAAAAGAACCACTTTATCATCTTCAGCCATTAGCAAATCTCTAAAGAATTTGTAACACAATGATTTGCTTTCTTCAGAACATTTAACTGTGGACCACTCATTAATGATTAAAGCGACTCTTCTTCTAATGATTTTTAGTTGATCACTAGATGTAGCACTAGTAGCCTCTGGTAAGAATACATCAGTTAGTAGCCTATTAAAATCAACCATATCACTAACAGCTGAAGCACTTAATTGGAAACTTGCATAAATGGCATCTTTTTTCAAAAAATCGTCCAAAGAATCAGTCAATGTTGAAGCTTCATTTTCAATTTTATTCAATAGATATGGAACTAACAAATCAGGGAATGCGTTAATTAGATCTTGAAAGAAATTTTCAGCACAAGGTCTGATTTGATACTCATAACTTGTAATCATTTGTTCATTCATCCATTCTTCTGGATCACAGAACCAACTCTCTAATTCAGCAGGTCTAATTTTCAAGTATGAGTCGACTAATATATCCACTAATTTCTTGACCAAATTTTCATTTAAAAATTCAGAGCTAATCTTAGCTATCGATAAATCAACACTTTGCTTATCGTTTCTTTGTTTTAATGTAATCACACCTTTCTTTTTAACGAAATTTACAACTCTCTTTAATAGTAAAAACCCTCTAATGGCAACATGTTCCCAGAAATCACCAGAGACTTCTGCGTTTTCTGAATAAACCAGAGATGCCTTTTCAAAAAGAAGTTTTGTGTATATGATTAAAATTTGAGTAGAACAAGGTAATAAAATGAATGTTGTTGGGGATTCAGTTACCAAAGTGTAATATAATTTACCAAAACACTTCATAAATTTCTCGTATGATTCAAATTTTCCCAGTTTCTCCTCTTGTGAGACTAAATGTTGTAAATGATTCGTGGTAATCTTCAAGAATTCACATACAGGTTCATCTTTTTCTGGTCTCTCGTAACCTTCACAGACAATTCTTCTCAATACTTTTAATGCTAAGTATGAAACTTGTAATTTAACCAAGTCCACAGATGCTGGTGATGTTGAATAAGCCCATTCATCAAATGAGCTCAAATAAATTCTAACGATCAATGGGAAAATTATTGGGACTTTGCTTTGCATAGCAGGTTTACATCTTCCAATTCTGGCAGTACCCAGAATTTTTATAATTTGATTCACATGAATTAATATATTATACACTTTCACAGAATCTTTTAAAATATGATCATTTTCTAATAGTTTCTTCAATTGTTCAAAAAGTTGTGGCCATTCCACTGGGAAATCCAAACGAGAAATCTTGGAAGCAGCTTGTGCATTCTGAATACATAATTGATTGTTCTGTTCGTCTATCAAATCAAATATTCTAGCCCTAATAGAGTTCTTTTCGTCTTTCTTGATTGCATTGACTCTACTACTTCTCCAGTATTTATCAATCCCATTTTTAAATTGGATCACAGCTAACCATCTAACTTGCAAGGTGTTGGATAAATCCAAGTAAATGGATTGTAAAAGGTAATGAAACCCTGGTTGTAACTCCCAAGTCTTCAGCTGTTGTTCAGCCAACCTTTGCACTTCAGAACCAGCATGTTGAGGATTACTTGCCTGTTCTAAAATTTGAACCACGTTCAGTTCTGTTAAATTAACAGTACCTGTGGCCATATTTATATGTTTTTTCTAATGTTATTTCCAAATAGTTCTTCAAATGTAACGTATAATTGACCTGTTCAGTGATCACAAGCGTTGCACTTGTTCTTTATCCGTTTGAGCATCATAGTCGAAATCTTCTTCCACTTTTCCAGTTTTCATTGTATAATTTCACTTTCCGAGCAAGGGTCAAAGGCCATCGAGAAAAAACGCATAATAAGTAAATATTTAATATCGACAACCATTCAAATAAGTATGGGTATTATATGTGTATAAAATATCTATTATATAAAACTGTAGTAATCTAAGGAAAATGTGTACATATATATAGGTTTTACTGAACTTCTAATTTTCATCAACAGATAAACTTAATATTTTAATTTTTCTCCTTTTTAATTTACAATGAACACAACAGTTTCAAGCGGCCCAACGGTGAGCTTCATTATCACCTACCCATGAACGTTCCACATAACCTAATTCTTCCTTCACCTTTCTCACAGTAGCTGGATCACCCATATTTTTACCTAAATTATCGGAAATTTTAATGGCAGGATTACCATTAACTTCTAACAATTTGATGACAATATTTAAAGGTTCACTCTTCACAGATGGGTTAGATTTTAAGTGGAAATCGTTAGTTAAGTTAGTACCAATACCGAATGTGGCAAGTAACCCATTTTCTTGTGCGACTTTATTGTATTGTATAGCTTTCTCCACATTTAAAGAATCAGAGAAACAAATAAATTTAGAGAATTTAGGTAAATTTAACACATTATGGTAATGGTTGGCAATCTTTTCAGTATATTTAGTTGGATCACCTGAATCTTGTCTGACACCAATGTATGCATCTGAATAAGGTGGTTTGAATGCCTTTAAGAAATCATCTGTACCAAAAGTATCAGTCAATGCTAACCCAGCATGTTTAGGGCCAAAAGTTTTGATCCATAAGTCCATGGCAGTTTCATTGGCATGCAAATAATTTTCAGTAATTGAAGCAATACCCATGATCCATTCATGGGCCACAGTACCAATTGGATTAACACCGTATTTCTTGGCCATTAAAACATTGGAAGTACCTAAGAACAAAGAACGATATTCATCTGGGTTAGATTCCACAGTTTTCATAATACCTTCCATAACAAGTTCTTGAGTGTGATATGATCTACGACGTCTAGTACCAAATTCACTGAAAGTTAATTTATTTTCAAACATTTCTTTAGCTTTCTTCATAGCTAGTTCAACTTGACCATCATAAGTCCAATCAACGTCTACAAATTTGAAATAAGCTTCTGAAATTAAAGCTAAAAGTGGGATTTCATAAAGAATTGTATCTCTCCACACACCTTTAACTAGAATATTAATGTCATAAGTATCATCTTGTCCTTCCACTGGTTGGACAGTAAAATCGATTTGTTCATCTGGATGTAATCTACATTCTTCACTACGGATGAAATTAATGTAATCTTTAGGCAAATAAGAAATACCAGTCTCCAAATAATCAACTTCCTCTTCTGTAAATTTCAAATCACCTAAATGATGTATTTGTTCACGTAACCAGTCAATAGCCTTTTGGTTAAATTTAAGTTGACTAGATCTGTTGGTGTATTTGTAAGTGACGCTGGCATCTGGGAAATGGGTAAAAACAGCAGCATGCATGGTCAACTTGTACATATCTGTATCTAACAGAGATTTAATAATATGTTCAGTCATCTTGAAAGTAAATATGTTTTGTCAAAATGGGTTAAATATAATTCGCTCAAATTACAGTGGATAATTTATTGTAATAACAATAATGTAGTATTCTCTTTATAACACAACAGGTAGTAAATTCTGAAGTAACAAAGAAACAAAATGAGCCTAAAACGGTGATCTAACTCGCTTCCAGTCAACAGTTATGTCTTAATCAGTCGTCAGGTGTCGTAGAGAGAAAATGTATTAAATGATTATATTATTCATATTTTTTTTTCCTTATACAAGAAGCGTCAGCGGTCACTTTGCACGTAAGCGCATACTATAATAGGAAATGTATCTGGATACATTCCATGCCAGTCTTGTCGGTTGATTGGCCATTTGAATTATTCATATGTAATTTTTGAATTTATATTAGTGTACAAGTTCTATATAGACGTATTTTTTGGGGGGGATTAAGACAACATATTAATGACGTTATCGAATAATGTATCCATGGAAACGTTTTGCATGTTTTCAAATATATTTGAGAAAGTGTTCATGTTGATCATCTTGTTGTTCTTTTCACCGTTTATTAGTTCCATGTCCACTTCATCATCTTCATGGATGGAAAGAGTTTTCTTCTTCAAGGATAATTTCCGTAGTTGTTCCAAATAGTCATTAGTGCCATTTGTATTGGCCCCATTGGCTAACCCATCTAATATACCTTCTCTGTTCACTTCATCGGCCATCTCGGCATTCACTGTGGTACCCACAACACCTAATCTGGAAGAGATGTCTAAGAAGATGAAATCAGTGTCGTGGTTCCAACCGATCCATGAAATGTATTCTTCATGAACAAAACTGCCCAATCTTTCAGATAAAGATGAATCTAGAATCAATACATGTGATTTGTAACGTAGTTGGTTTTCATTCAATTGTTCGTTGACGACAAGGGCAATCTTACCACTATTTTCATCACAAGCGATTAATCTACTTAGATGACCGTTCTTATAATTACCGTTGACGTAAGGGTATAAATCAAACCCATTAGTAAATTTACCCAGTAATAAATCTATCACTGTTAAACTTGTTGTGGTGGCCACTATTAGATTAGATTCACCTACTAATTTAATAGCTTGAATTTCAGAATCCATAGTGAAATGACCTTTATTACCATTACCAAAGATGTCATCATCAATTTTTTTGAAAGTTTCAAAATCAATAATTTGTAATTTATCATCAAACCCATGGAATATTAAAGAGTTATCCTTAGACCAAGCTAAAGACACTGAATTACTGAAATGATTGAAATTTGGTAAAGTTAATTTTTTCAAACACCAATTATTTTCATTAGAATCAAATTCCCAATATTTCAACCCACCATTGTTATCAGCAGTTAAGATACCACCATTAACACCACCACAACACATAGTTACCACTGGAGAACTGGCCCCATGTGGGTTTAACACTTTAGTCTTTAATTCCCAAGTGGTACCATCTTCATTATTGGATGAAGTGGCTTTCCCCCAGAATTTCAATACGTGAACCAAATCATCAGATGATAATAAATCTTCTGGTGGGAATTCTACTTCATAAGTGACTAAGAAATCACCATTGGGGCAAATTTTCAACCCACGAATTTCTGGATCACGAATGTTTAATTCACTTCTCACTTTACCCATGTGGTTTTGCATACCGTCACTTAAATGTTGTAAATTGACTTGTTCATTCTTATAAAAATCAAAAGTTTGTAAACTGGTACCATGTGGGATATATAATTGTTTGGTAACTGGGTTTAATTCAATGCAAGTGGTGAAATCATGTTTCTTGGATTTCAATAATTTTTTCATGTATCTTCTCTTGGATCCCGATGTCACAGAATTAGTGTTTACAGTGGAGATTGGATGGATTGCATCGACAATTTGTGTATTGAAAATTGGTAATGGACCAGAAATGGATAATTTGGAGGTTAAATCAGCAGAATTTAACAAGATCAATTGATAATCTGAATTACTTGTGTTTTCAGTCATTTGTAATGCCACTGAATAATATTTACCAGATGATCCCACGGTTTGAGCATCAATGACAATACCATTTAAACGTGGTAAAAATTGTTGCATGTTAGTGGATAATTGCCAAAAACTTAACACTTTTTCCCACCCACCAGAAATCAAATATGAACCGTCATCAGTGAAACAAAGAGTTAACACTGAATCAATATGCCATTTCAATAATCTTAATTGTAAATCTTCTTCTTTACTTTGTAAAGTGACTATAGTGATGACACCTGATGCAAACCCAAGGGCCAATTGAGTTCTTGCATTGTCAATGGCCATAGTGGTAACGAATTTATTAATAGTGGAAGGTTGACTTGATGAGAAAGTCTTTTCATTGAACACCACGTTCAATGGGAATTCTAAATTGAATGAATCGTCAAAGATAGATTTGATAAGTAAATATTTTTGAGTGTCTTCATTCTTTCTGTACAATATGATTAAAGTTTTCTCATCTGAAGACCAATTACACAAGATAGTGTTCTTGAAAGAGTCTACAGGTTTCAAATCAACTTTTGTAGTAGTATCTTGGAATGATACAGATTGTAAATGGTATGCAGATTGTGAACCCTTTTCAATGACACTTAACACTCTAAATTGGTCCACGTTTTGTTCATCTTGGAAAATTTTAAACACATTTTCATTATCCTTTATATTCAATTGTAAAAATTTTGGTGATTCAGTTAATTTCCCCTTGTAATTCAAAACAACCAACTGACCTAAATTAGTGACAATAGTGATCAATCTCTCTGGTTGTCTCTCCTCTGCGGACAAAGTAATATCACCTAACATAATATTGGTCACAAAAATCTCATGGTCATTGGCCTTGGACACGTTGAAAATAGTGGACAACAGTTCGTTATTGGCGAATTTCAAAGTCTTGACACATTGTCTGGTCTCGATGGAATATATTTTAATCTGGTTGTTGAAGGGAACGATATAGTTCAGTTGATCGTGGGTCAAACATGAAATGTTCTTATTGCAACTGGAAGGGTTCAAAGTTCTTGGTAGAATCGGTTTCCCCCCGGAGACTACGGATAGCTTGTACTTCTGGGACACTGCCGTTTGAGTCATTGCCGCGATACGCTGTGGGATAGGTCAGTAGCAAAGATCCAGTGCTGTCTTGGCTCTGTTTAAACAGTGGAATATTCACATCTCATCGCATTTTTTTGAAATTTTTCAGAAAAAACACTGGAAAATCGTGCCGCGTGACACTTTTTACTAAGTAAAAATTTTCTTTGGCAAATTGAAATTTGACGATGAGAGTTTCCCACTTTGCCAGGACCAAGTCAAGCAAGTTAGAGGAGAAGTGCCAAGATGATTGTTCCTGTTAGATGTTTTTCGTGTGGTAAGGTCGTGGGTGACAAGTGGGAGAGCTATTTGAACATGTTGCAAGAGGATGAGCTGGATGAAGGTACCGCTTTGACCAGATTGGGTTTGAAAAGATACTGTTGTAGAAGAATGATCTTGACACACGTCGACTTGATTGAGAAGTTCTTGAGATACAACCCATTGGAAAAGAGAGATTAGAGGATGCGATGTCGCTCTGTTTTCTTATATTACCATTACAAATCAGTCATTTTATCCCAAAACGCAAATAAAAAATAATAATAATAATAATAATAATCAATCACATTTCCATGAGAATATGAAGTTGTCATAGCTGTTTATCGTCAGTATGATTCTTCCCCGTGGATCAAAATATAAAATTATAAGTGGGGATCCACTTATTTTGTACATTAAAACCAAACAACCACTCACTTTAAATTAGATGAGAAATACTTTGTATATATATGTATCGTATTACATTCTATAGTATAGTATACATTTATAAAGTTTCTTTAACATTACGATTCAGTATTAAGTTTATGCAATTCAAGACGAAGACTCACACAGGAATGCCAATAGCACGATAATACTCGACTGATCACAGTACAAGGTACATAACAGTGTAAGATACATAAAGTTTAAGGCAGGTCTGATACGGTCCCCAATCGTGTTTTATTGGGGGGTCCTCTGACACACATCCAATAAGATCCAAGCCAGATCTTGCCAAACAATAAGAAGTACAAAACTACAGAACCTCAACAGATTGGCACAACAGTGGCAACCACTGGTAAGCTCTCTGCCCCCACTACATAATCCACTCTGTCTTAACCCACTCTGTCGTACCTAACTATCTTGCTGAATTTATTTGTAAAGACAATTTTGGCGTCTTTGTTGCTGTTTTTTTCCTGTTTGTTTATTTGTTTATTTGGGATCGGTTGTGATCTGTCCCCATTACCACCACCACAACAACAACCTCATCCACAAAACTACAATAAGAATGGCCCCCAAGAGATCCACCAACAAGAAGACTGCAACCAAATCCGTTGCCAAGAAGAGTACCACTGCTAAGAAAGTGACCCCCGTGAAGAAAACTGCCACTCCATCCAAGAGTTATAAAGAATTGATCACAGAAGCTTTGATTGCTTTGAAAACACGTAAAGGTGTAAGTCGTCCCTCTTTGAAGAAATACATCAAGGAACAATATAAATCAATTGGTGAAGCCACTACATTTGATCATTATTTCAATGCTGCTATTAAGAAAGGTGTGGAAAATGGTGATTTTGAACAACCAAAGGGTCCAGCTGGTACTGTGAAACTAGTGGTCAAACCAAAGGCTACCACTCCTCCCGCCACCGTTGCCAAGAAAACTGCTGTAGCTAAGAAGACTGTCGCCAAGAAGACTGCTGTGACCAAGAAAACTGTCGCTAAGAAGACTGTCGCTAAGAAAGTCACTAAACCAAAGGCTAAATCTCCATCTCCATCCGCTACCCCAACTTACAAAGATATGCTGATTAAGAGTGTAGTGAAATTGAACGAAGGTAAAGGGTCCAGTCGTATTGCCCTAAAGAAACACATCAAGGATGAATTCTTCAAGAAGGCTAAAGAAATCAAGAATTTCGATTCTTTGTTCAACACCGCTGTGAGAAAGGCCATCGACGAAGGTTTCTTATCGCAACCAAAGGGTCCATCTGGTTCCATTAAATTGTTGAAGAAGGGTAAAGTCTACGGTGCTGCTTAATTTATTTCCTCCCCTCCCACTTTTATCACACTTTTCTCTCTGTATTTTGTATTCGATCTGTATTATTACTTATTCAACCTATTGTGTAACTATAACTATCTATCTAACCGTCTATTAACTGTCCATTACTGTCTATTATTGGTAATAAATGTCCATTTCCGTGCCGAGTGACACAAACCCTAACTAAAACCAGTTTGACCTCCTTTTGTTTGTTGAAAATTAATCTTCAATTCTCTTCAATATGTTCCATCTCTGGCAAAGGGACCACCAAGTTACTGCCCACAACCGCGATATACTGCTAGTGCCACTGCCATTTACTGTACCGTTTGCAACCCACCAATTTCGTTGTAAACTCATCAGGTAGAAATTCGCGCTCTTCAACAGGAATAGGTCTGGTACAATTACATTAGGTCTTACTAGCTCATCGATTTGAGAAATATGTCGTATGTGTCATTAGAGGACAACAACTCTGAATCTATCAACAGATTCAACAACATCATCCAGAGTTTGCCCCTGAGAACGAGATTGACCATATCGTCATTATGTCTCTTGGATAACATTTCCACTCAAATGCTTAGATTTTTGATCTTTAATGCTAATTCACCTCAAGTGTTAGCTTTATTCACTGATCGTTCAAATTATTTGAGTTCTGGTGAAACGGAAACTTTCCAAACTTTATTGAGATTGTTTAAACAAGTCAGATTGATTTATAACACTAGATCACCTTTATTGAATGTTCATGACGTGGCTCCAGGTCTGTGGTTCCCCAACTCACCACCACCATTGCTATTGAGAGGTCATGAGGCGTTCATTATCACTGCCATTCGTAAGGCTAACTTGTTGACTTTTATCTTAACCGCTTTAAATTGTTTCAATTACGGGTTTGATTTATTACAAACTACGTTCTTGGACATTTTCTGTCCCAACACTTTATTCACTGGTACCACTACGACTGATCAAAATGGTAAGTTTTTAAAATCTCAAGCTATCTTGTATTTGGATTTGAAAACACAAGCTTTCATCACGGGTTTGAAATCATTTGAAGATGATACAAAGCAAATTCCAAATGAAAAATTACAAGAAATTCTGAATGAAGTGTTCCCCAGTAATTTAGCTGATCAATTGATCTCTAGAAGAACAGGTTCTAACACTTCGGCTACCAACGATACAATGACCCCCTCTGAAAGAGATTTTGTTGAAAGATGTGATCGTCGTAGAGAAAATCTTCTTCAATTCACTGATTTTAAATCGTTGATTGCCAGTTACGATTGGAATCATTTCATTAAAGAATTATTAGATTATTGTAACAGAAATATGGGTTTAATAATTTGGGGTCGTAAGGGTCGTGGTAAATCACCTTTGTACGCATTCGATTCCATTGAATTTGATCCACAAATCTTATACGCTTCAGGTGCATCTGCACCAGCTGGAGGTGATTCTAATGGATCCAGTCAAGTCGTTGGTGTATCCTTTGACAATAACAATGTCGATGGGTTAGATGGATCAAGTCAAGGTAATGAAAATACAGATTACAATGGTATGAACATGTCTGGTTCATCTGGAACGTCTGCTCAAGCCAATAGAAATAGACAAAATACCAGAATGACTCAATACATTGTCAATGCTGCTGTAGCTGCATCTGGTTCTGGTGGTATCAAGAAATTGAAAGCCAAGAGAACTTGGTCTAAAGAGGAAGAAGATGCTTTGGTGGAAGGTTTGAAAGAAGTGGGTCCATCTTGGTCTAAGATCTTAGATTTATATGGTCCAGGTGGTAAAATTTCTGAAAGTTTGAAAAGTAGAACTCAAGTACAATTAAAGGATAAGGCAAGAAATTGGAAATTACAATATTTGAAAAGTGGTAAAGATTTACCTGAATATTTGAGAAAAGTCACTGGTAATTTGGATAAAGCTTACAGAAATAAAAAGAGACCCACTCAAGAGACTCAAATACCTGCCCCTACTGAACCAATTTCTCAACCGGATAATGACACAGATGTGTCCAGACAACCTACACAATCACAAGAACCATCTGGTGGATTGTTTGATAGCACTGCAGGTGAAGCCTCAGGTTTTGATCCAAGTTTAGAAACTAGTATGTAATATAATTGTAATATTTTTAGTATGTTTTTTGTTTTTAATAATTTAATTGATTTAATTTAAAATATGATTATTATACAATACATATTTTTGTTTGATGTCCTGTCTTGAAAGAAACAGTGTCTTCTATTTATTACACAATGGAAATATCCATATTACTATTCAGTATTTTTTTTAACATAATCCCACAAACTCTTCAATAACCCATCTGGTAGACTATATAAATCAATGATAAATTCACCTTCTTCCACATTATTAGTGACATTCATTTCAGGAGTATTATTATCAGTAATCATTTGTACAACACCCACTAAATCATCTTCACTTAATTTTGTCATACCTAATGCTAATTTTTCTAAATCAACATTACCTTTAATAGTGGAAGCACTACCAGTCTTGGCTTTCTTAGCCTTTGGTTCAGTACCATTACCAAAGGAAGTCTTTCTCTTACCACTAGCGTCTTCTACACTCCCACTCTTCTCTAATTCTGCAAGTAATAATGGTTTGTTTAAGGGCACTTGAATAACATGATCCACTTCATATGATTCTTGTAAGAAATTTAAATCGTGAGGAATTTTCCTTTCACCTGCCTTCTCTAGAAAGAAAACACTGATATCTAAAGAGAATCCACCCCAACCTTGTTCTTGAATTCTAAAGGGTAATTCTGTAGTGGTTCTATTTGGATTGGTGAAAGTTGGATGTAAATGATATATGACTTTTTCAAAAATTGTAGCTGGTACTTCTTTCTTCTCATCATCTAATAATACAATTTCAATGGACCATTGACGCACGGGGAAGTTTTCTACTGGTGGTACATCTGGTAATATATGTTGACTAGTTTTTACACGTACAGTTCTTTTTACAGTCTGTTATTTATTAATTTTTCAAAATATGTTAGTAAAAAAAGTTAAGATAATTAACACCAAAAATAAGGTGAATGGGATTGTCATCACTAATAACTTGGAAACATAGGAACATACTGCTACCATTCTGTATCGATATGAGAAAGATTCGATTAGTCAGAAGTTTTCTTATATATCTATCTTCAAATAGCTTTAGGATAAACAGTACTCAGTTGTTTAAATTCAAATGAAATTTCATTTTTCTTAATATTTCAAACATTTCGTTGGAAGTGATCTTAGACATATTTATCACGTCACTAATTGGAAATCGACCATAATACCAATTCAATGTAATTTACAATGCAAATAATAATCACTTAAATAAACTTAATTTAATTTACAATGCAAATAGTAATAAGTTAAATAAATTTATATTTGTTATAAAAGAATATATGGAAAAAAAATGGTGAAATGCTTTACTTTAGTAGGCATTCAAAAACATAAGGGCACCAAGTAAGATGGACATTAACCAACTAGTTGGAGATGCAAAAGTGGAACCATTTTCGTTTGTGTGAATTTCAATAGTACCATTACTTGGTTTAATCTTGAATCCCGATTGAACCATAGTGGAAGCTTTGGTTAAGACCTTGGAAACAGTACTGGCTGAAGTGGTTAATGATGTTGCAGTAAGAGTTCTTGGACTAATAGTATATTCTTTACCCTTAGTACATTTAGACTTACATTCCGAAGAACTTTCAGTTTCATAAGACTTGGTACAAGTCTTTGAGTATTCAGTAGAACTTTCAGTTTCATATGACTTAGTACAAGTCTTTGAGTATTGGGTAGAACTCTCAGTCATATATGACTTGGTACAAGTAGGTTTGTATTCAGTTGAACTTTCTGTTTCTGTTTCATAAGTTTTAGTACATTTCTTTTTAGTACAGATTTCAGTGTTTGGATAATCAACAACAGTATCCCAATCGTCATAATGTTCTTCAGGAACTTTTATTTCTTCATCGTGATGTTCATCCTCTTTCCAATGTTTATCTTCCTCTTTGTGTTTATCATGATCTTCCCAATCGTGCGGAACAGTGTTAGCATCCTTTGTGTCTTTGTCAACATCAATTATAGTAATTTCTCTAGTGTCATCATTTGGTTGATCAACCACAACAATCTTGTCTAACTCTTCTTCTCTTCTCTTTTCATTGTACAATGAGTTTAATACGTTCTCATATTCTCTTGAATTAACAAATTCAGGTAAATCTGGGAAATCTTCAAATACAATGTTCGAAGTGTATTTTAATTTTTCTAACAATTCTGGAGACATAGATTCTTTATCTAATCTAACTGAGAGTAACTTGTTATCAAAATTGGCTGCTGAGTCACCACCAATATTTTCTGCATTTAAGTAAACTTTTAATTCTTCAGCAGTAATTAATTGAGTACAGGCAATAATAGTTAAAGTTAATTGTTTCCACATTTGAAATATACTTGATGTTTTTTGCACACTAACAGGATGTTTTGTTTGTTTGCTAATTTTTTTGGAAGTGACAAGTAGAAGAACAGAATCATTTTCTTACCTTTTCCCATTTTTATATGCTTATTTTCGCAATTATTGTCTATTTAACACTTTATGTGACACAAAAACCATATTAAATAAGAGATCACTATGAACGGAAAAATAAATAAATGATTATGAGTATGATATTGTTACAATTATTTATACATATTAGTACAGGTTAAATTTTTCCAGAAAAGGCTTCTTTCAACCAGTCATAGATTCTATGATATATTACTATTTGGGCATTGTGGAATCTAATTGAATGATCCGAATCAGGGAATATTTGCATGTCGAAATTTCTGATATTTTGAAGATTTAATTCATCAACAAGCTCATAAGTGTTTTGGATGTGGACATTGTCATCTGCAGTACCATGCATTAACATAAACTTGTTCAATTTTTTGAAGCCTTCCAAATTTTTAACAGCTGCAATCTTGTTGTAGCCATCTTCATTATCTTGAATGGATCCCATATATCTTTCAGTGTAAATCGAGTCATAATAAAGCCAATTTGTCACAGGAGCCACAGCAATGGCGTATTTGAATGTTTCCGCTTGATCGAGTTCAACGGTTTTCAAAGTTGTGAAACCACCATAAGACCACCCCCAAATTGCAACTCTTTCCTCATTGATCAATGGTTGATTCTCTTCTATATATCTTTTGGTTACTTCTGTAATATCACGAGGTTCCCAATAACCAATTTTACCTGTTGCCCAAGATCTGAAACTCCACCCTTTCCCACCAGTGCCTCTAGGTTCAATTTGTAAGACAACAGCATCAAGTCCGGAAGCGACAGATTGTTCTAATAAGATATTAGTCTTTTTAGTAAATGTTTGAGACCCTGGACCACCATAAACGTTTACTAACAGTGGGTGTCTCCTTTGTGCATCTGTAGTAGCAGGTTTTATTTCGATATAATTGATTTCAACACCGTCAGATAATGTCATAGTCTTGTAACTAGTGATGGGGAGATCATATTTAGTCAAAGTTTCTGTTACAGTATCAAAATTAGTTAATTGTAAGACATCATCCTTTGGAGATGTTCCAATAGAAGCCAATACACTGGAGAATGAACCAGCCATTAATGTGGGAAATCCAGGACCCAGTTTCTTCATCAAAACAAATCTACCACTGGAACTGAATTCAAATTCGTAAAAATCATCTACACTGTTTGGATCTTGTAGTTGTCTTAAGGATTCTTCTGTATTATTTTCAGTTAATGGTACAGCATATAATTGTTGTCCCATAGGTCCAATTTTATTTGCTACAAAATAAAGTAAATTATCTTCTTGTGAAAACCCAACGATACCAGGATCAGTAATTTCCCATTGACCAAAAGTTAATTGATAATTAGTCTCAGAACCAACCGAAGGATAATAGAAAAGATGATTAAACCCACGGGTGTCTTCATGAACATCAACGTACCCATAATCTTCTCTACCCAACGATTTATTTGGTAGAACGGGTATAATCTTCTTTGGTTTCTCCACCCAACCGTTAAAATCATTAGTATCCACTTGACGAACTAATTTCATTTCACCTGTGACAATATTATAAGATTTGACAGACAATATTTTAGAATAACGATCTGTAGTCTTGAATACAAATGTAATGGGGCTAACCCATTGAATATCATATAATATCGATTCACCTGGTATATCTCCAATGAAATACACTTTCCCTTCCATCGCATTAAACACATATAACGAAACTTTTGGATTTGGTGTGCCAGGTTTAGAGTATTTGATGGAAGATATTTTATTATATTGGTCTTTATTCGTGTATCTGGGGAATTCGTAACTTTCCACTTGAGTGTCATCAAATTTGGCAAACAAAAATTTAGTATCATCTGGAGCCCACCATAGTGCTGTATCTGTACCTAACACTTCCTCCTCATATAACCAATCTGTCTTACCATTAAATATGTTTTCACTTCCATCATCAGTAACTTTCGATGCACCATTATGTTGATAAAGAGGTTTCACATAAATGTTATTCTCGTAAACAAAATAAATGAAGTTATAATTTGGTGAGAAATGAACGTATGACAACGGTACAGGTTCATTAACGTCATGGAATGGTGTTACAGGTTTAATCTCTTGAGTATCTACGTCTTTGATCCAATATAATCCATGTGAAGAATGTCTAAATTCTGATTGAACATTTGTACCTAAGATTAATCTGTCTAAATTATGACTGACTTGAATGGAATCAGCTAAATATTCTTCGTCATTGAAAGTAAATGTGTTAGGTCCCATATCTTTTTCGAATTGAGAATCGAATAATTGTTTAGCAATAAATTTCCTGGTATTATCTGTCTCTATTTTCACAGTATAGTATAAGCCTGGATCCATATCGTGTCTTTCCAATTTTTGAGGTGGTTGAATGAAATGGAACGTTGATGAAGTGACATCAAAATCTCCATTAAACACATTGTCAATATTAAATGTACGAGAATTCATCCAAAGGACATCCGTTAAATCATGATGGCTCTTAAAGAGTTTTCGCATAATGGATAGTGTTATTAAACCGGATATCAGTGCCGCAAATAATAGGTAAACCAGCTTTCTTCCAGCACGACGAAATTTCTTACTCAGATACCAACTATCCCATGAGGGCCTATCCTCTTCAATTATATCAAATTCATCTACATTTTGATTCTCTAAATCTGTCATGTGTCCCTGTACTTGTGGTACAGAATGTATGGACTGTGTTCTCATACCCAATGGTGGTGGGATTGGATCTGAATCCAAATTATCCAATTCGAATTCAGTTCTCATGCTCGAACTTTGTGCAGGTTGATCTTCAAAGATATGACTATTCTTTCTCTTGTGTCCCTTGAATCCGCCAGACATCCAATTGATAACACTTTCTTTCTTATATTAGATCTTTCTTCAGCGCCTTTTTCCATAAATAATAAATTAAATTAAGTTTCAAGATTATTGCCATTGATGAACTAATAAGGAAAAAAACGAAAAATAATTTGAGACAAGAATGGCAAAATCTGTCAATTAAAAATGTGAGACTGGGATTAATCTGTCTGTGCAGTATTAACTTCTTTCTGTTGTCAAGAATTTCTATTTGCAATACTTGTAAATATTTTATATATGAATGTTTTACTGAAATGATAGTAACTCTACGTTATAATACTTAATAAAAGGTAATACAATATTCAATCAAAATAAGGTTCAATTTAAAAAAGATGTATAGACTCAAATAGAAATAATATATATATATAATAAATTTATTAATGAGTTTATTCTTGAGCGGCCAAAGCAGCGATCTTGGCAGCAACACGAGCATCTCTTTCTTCCTTGGTCAACTTAACTTGTCTGTACTTCTTAGATTCAGCAGCGTATTGTTCCTTGGTGAACTTCTTTTCAGTTGGCTTGAAAGCTGGGTCAGCTCTGATAGCTTCGTGAGCACTGGCGTAGATGTCTTCCAAAGAGTCAGCTTCGATGTCATCGGCAACGTAACCCTTGAATAATTCAGAGAATCTTTCTTCATCATCATCAGCTAATTCTTCCATGTATTCAGAAACGTGACCACCGAAGATGTAGTTTCTCAATAAATCAGCATCTAATTCTTCACCTTCGAAATCCCAACCTGGGAATCTGTTTTCAGAGTGAGGAACGTACAAACCACCGTCAGAGGCACCCTTTAGAGCACCGAAGACTCTAGCACCGGTGGTGGTTCTTTGCAAACCAATGTCTAAGAAGACCTTGAATGGTCTTGGACCGTCTTCAACGGCTTCAGTCAATTGGTATTCACCTTCGACTTCTTCAACACCCTTGTAAGTTTCGTCCAAACCTAACTTTTGTAAAGCTCTTCTGGCGATCAACAAACCGGTAGCGTAAGCAGCAGACCAGTTAGTCAAACCATGGGTAATACCGTATCTTGGTAATTCATGGGAGTAAGCAGCGGCCAAAACGATGTCACCGGTGATGGTGGAGGAAACGATTTGACAGATGATGTCCTTGTTGGTGAATCTAACCACTAATCTGTACTTTGGAGAGTTGTACTTAGCCTTGTGTTGAGCGACCAATCTCTTTCTTTGGTAGTAATCGGTCTTACCTTCTCTTCTTCTTCTGAATGGAGTTTGGAAACGGGAGTGGTAGGCAGAACTGTTAGTGAACATTGTTTCGGAGGTTGGTGTTCTTTTCTTAGCACTTGAAAGGAAGTGACAAAACTCAAATGTCCCATCTATATATCAATACTTCACATTGAAAAAATATTAGTGAGTCTCTAACAAAACTGCGTCTTTCCCAATCGGGAAATTTTCTGAATTGAAAAAAAATAATTTTCTGAAAAAAAAATTGAAATTTAAAAAAACAGTCACTTTTCGGACTTTTTCATTTTATATACAGAAGTGAATAGATAGTTCGTTATTTAGTGCGAGTGTCGTCCACCTGTGGCGACAGCAGTTCCGCATTGGCCAGCATTCTGGCTGTCTCCTCAGGGGAGATGGCCTCACCTTGAGCAGCAGCCTGTGACACGGCAGACCCGTCGCCGTAATGGGCTTTGAAGAAAGTGTAATGCAGTATTATATCGTCAATGTTACGCATCGCTGGGTCACTGGCAAAATCTGGGTCGATAAAGAAGAACACGGGCATGTCCACTTCTTCCCCTGCAGACAATTTCTGTTCTTCAAAACAGAAACATTGAATCTTGTTGAAATATTGAGCAGCTTCACCGGGTGTGATACTGTATGTGGCCATACCAATTATATCATTCTCACTCTTGTTGTAAGCTTTATAAAAGGCCAAGGCAGTCTCACCGGGCAACACATAGACTTCTCTCTGTTGTGGAGTAAACTTCCAGGGCAATATTTGCGACACTTCACTGGTAAATGACACTTTAATACGTTTCCCAGTGTCCACAGGGATCAATTTATCATCTGTAAACTTTCTCTTGTCTGTAATGGGGATCCCACTGAACCCGGTTCTTGCACATATGGCACGATACAGAGGCACTGCAGCGTATGCAAGCCCCAAGAAGGCAACTGCTATGCTGGAAAAATACAGGGCAATGGTTCTCTGTTTAAATTGTCTTTGATGTGCTATTCGTAAATTCCGAACTCGAGCAATGTCCTCTCTGGACAATTTAGAAAAATCAATGTTAGTGGCATACAGTCTTCTAGTCGATGCTTGTACCAACCGCGATCTAAATGCTTGGAACATCTTGTATTGTAAACTTGATTGTATATGTATTCAAGGGGGGCTCTTCAGATCTTAATTTTTCAGTATTAATAAGATCTTCGAAAATAAATATACAGGTGAAATATCTCTTTTAAATGAGCTCTATGAATAGGGATATACCCAATATGATTGATACGCCCAAGAAGAAGAAACGTGTTAATAATACTTGTGTGTTTTGTAGGAGATCGCACGTGTACTGTGACGAGGCAAGACCTTGTGCCCTTTGCGTTAAGAGAGGGATAGCGCATCTCTGTGGGACGGAGGAGCCCGGTGTAGGTTCAGAACCTGCCCCCACTGCAGATCTGGGGTTGTTCCCTCAGTCATTTGTATCGCAGAATGTTGGGTCAGAGTACAGTTCGTTGAATGAGTTCTTATCGATATTAGAGGATCCGTTATTGGCACCATTACAACAAACTACAGGTAATATCAATGATGTACCTGGTACGTTGGATGGCAATAATAACGGTACTAATGGGACCCCACTCACAGGCGGGGAATCTCAACCAATCTCGTTGAAAGCTACCACTATACCTGAATTCCCCACTGCCAAGGAACAATTCTTCTTAACTGCAGCAGATCCATCAGTGGAGATGACCCCTGAGGAAAGGTTAAAATTAGTGATCAATGCCAAATTAGAAGCTGGATTCTTGAAACCTTATGATTATGCTCGTGGGTATACTCGTCTTCAAAAATATATGGATGCATACATGTCAGAAGAATCCCGTCAACGGATCTTGAAGCCATTAGGTGCAATTCGACCTGCGTTCAGATCCATTGCCAGATCGTTGAAAGATGTGGACTTGGTGTTAGTGGAGGAAGCCTTTGAGCGGTTACTGTTGGGTTACGATAGAGTGTTTACGTCAATGAGTATGCCCGCATGTCTTTGGAGACGTACAGGTGAAATATATCGTGCTAATAAGGAATTCGCCTCGTTGGTCGGATGCACTGTGGATGATCTACGTGATGGTAAATTGGCCATTTACGAATTGATGAGTGAGGACAGTGCAGTGAATTTTTGGGAGAAATATGGTTCTGTAGCGTTTGATAAGGGCCAGAAAGCCGTTTTGACAAGTTGCCACCTGCAAGCTAGAGGCCAAGTGCCCAGTTGCCACTGCTGCTTCAGTTTCACCATCAGAAGGGACCGTTATAACATCCCCATTTGCATTGTGGGCAATTTTATCCCAATACTATGAGCCAATCGAAACGTGTGACTCAAATTAGATTTTCTCGATTGATACGCGATAAGTATAAAAAGGTAATAAAGAAATCATAGTGACACAGATAGTGAGTGTCTCTCCCATAAAGATTAGACTAAGGACTCAAGACACATACAGAGATAAGAAAGAGATGTCTGAAGATAATAAAGTGAGGGATAAGGGACCTTTACCCTTTGGTTACCAATTTCTGGCCGGTGCCGTTGCCGGTGTCTCTGAATTGCTTGTTATGTACCCACTGGACGTGGTCAAGACTAGAATCCAATTGCAAACTGCCGGCAGTGCTGACGCTTACAAGGGGATGATCGACTGTCTAAGTAAGATGATCAAGAAGGAAGGTGTTAAGCAATTGTACAAAGGTATTAGTTCTCCTATTTTAATGGAGGCCCCCAAGCGTGCCACTAAATTTGCATTCAATGAGAAATTTGTGAAATTGTACGGTTCGATGCAAGGTTTGGCCCCCGGTGAGACTAATCAAGTCATCTCTGTGCTCAGTGGTGCCTCTGCAGGTGCCCTAGAAGCGTGTGTCATTGTTCCCTTCGAATTGGTGAAAGTGAGAATACAGGATCCTTTAAGTAAGTTCAGTGGACCAGGTGCCGCTTTGAAACATATTGTGAAAAACGATGGGTTGTTTGGGTTATATAATGGGTTGGAAGCCACTGTTTGGAGACATGGGTTATGGAATTCAGGTTATTTTGGTGTCATTTTCCAAGTGAGATCATTGTTACCTAAGGCTACTTGTAAGAGTGAAAAAATCCGTAACGATTTGATCGCAGGGACCATTGGTGGTACCGTCGGGTCTGTGTTAAGTACACCCGTAGATGTGGTCAAATCTCGTGTACAAAGTAGTGGGAACATTATTGCTGAAACTGGGTTGAAAAAATATAATTGGACTTTACCTGCTGTGAAGACCATTTTCAAAGAGGAAGGTTTCGGTGCCTTGTATAAGGGGTTCATACCTAAATTGGCACGTCTGGGTCCCGGTGGTGGTATCTTGTTGATTGTATTCGGTTCTGTAACCGAGTTCTTCCAACGTATCAGACCATGAGATGACAAGGAGAGTGGAAATCTGTAGAGATTAATAATGTGTAGCTGTATATAGTGCGAAATGAATGCATGTACGAATGTTAAATGATAAACCACTAGGTTCTTAACCCACTGGGTGTCAATGGAATCTGCCTGCACTGGAAATCCGCGGGGATGGGAACTTATTTTCCCGGCTGTTACGTAAATAAATTTTTCAGTTGGAAAATATTGTCATTATTAGGACCCCATCCAGTACAAGCACATCAGGGTCAAATATATCACATAGCGAACCTCCAGGGTAAGGAAAGATAAGAAATGAGTACTGTGGATATTGATATTCCTTGTGATTGGCTGTACAAGGGCAAGGGCAAGGCCAAAGCCAAGAAAAAGTCAGCGAAAGTGCATCAAGCACCGGGGGACGTTATACTAGATGCACCTGTTAAGACCAAGAGGGTCACTAGATCACTATCTATCTCTAATGCTGCCCTACAGAATGAGGCAGAAACCGCAGTGGGGGATGAAACCATCACTATGCCTAGTAACACACAACATACCATAAAGAGAAGTGCATCAATGAGTGATAAACCACAGACAAGTAAGAAATCATTGTTTGGTTCTTTGTTCAGTGGTAATAAAAAACTGGCGAAACCCACACCAACACAAGAACCACCACCTGCTGTTGTCTCCAAACCCACTTCACAACAAACACAGGAGCCAGCACCACCACGCAAGACGGCACCACCAAAGGATACATTAGCCGGTGTCTCATTGAAGAGAGTGGCATTTGCAGTGGACAAATTTGAATCAGATCCACCACAACAATTACCATCACGTAAACCTAGACAGGGGAATGTGTTGATTCCCAGCGATATGATCAGTGCTACCCCTTCGATCTCATTAGGGATCTCTAATAACCTTGCAGGAGACTCGCAATCTTTCACCAAAGATTCTCGTGAGTATCAAACGGCTCTGTTGAATTACAGAAGTGCTCTTGAAGAAGCATATAAGCATCAACAAGAAGCTCATTATGCTGCAAAGAGAATTGAACAAGAAGTGGCATCTTTCAAAAGTGGTACTTCTTCTACTGTACAAAGCACAACTACTCCTGCGGTGACACCACCTGCTGCCGAGCCAGCAACACATTTGGATTTATCTAAATATGAAATTGATAAACCAATACATATGCATGAACATCATTTTGAAGACCCAGAGGAACAACCTACTGTAGATGAAATTACATTAGACGTCATATACACTAGGTGTTGTCATTTAAGAGAAATTTTACCTATCCCATCCACTTTGAGACAAGTAAAGGGGAAGACTGCTCCTTTACAAGTATTGAAATTTTTGAATCCAAAACCTACTTTAATTGATATATTATCCTTCTGTGATTTCATATCAGTGACTCCTATAAATACTATTGCATTTGACAACGTCAATTTAAGTGCAGAGATGTTCAAAATTGTCATCAAATCATTATCTAACTCAAAAGTTTTAGAAAAATTATCGTTACGTAATGTTATCATTGACCATGACAATTGGACACTCTTGGCGAAGTTTTTACTAATGAACAAATCTATCATCAAATTAGATATATCACAAACTCACACAAGATTTAAGACCACAGATTATTCCACTAATGAACCAGCTGAGGATCCATCATTCCCAAGACATAAATTAGATTGGAGTTTGTTCTCTCGTCTCTTACTCACAAGAACTGGTAAACCCATTGAAGAATTATTGCTGAATGGGATTAAATTTAATCAATGCTCCAAGGATCAATTTCAAACTCTATTGAATTCGTTTAGTGGACAGAAGGGGAATACAAAATTGAGATTAGGTCTGGCAAGTTCAGAATTATCTCTAGATTGTTTGAAAATCTTACTTACATGGATGGCAGGCCACCCTGGTCACTTACCAATACAAGGTGTTGATATTTCTCATAATGATCTTTCCACATTTGTCAAATCAATGGTATCCAGATTATCTTCCTTAAATTACGATCATTTGGAATATTTCACTTTAAATAATACACATATCGTTGAATCATTGGATATGGCATTGATATTAAAATATTTGTCTAAATTGAAATTGAAATTCTTAGATTTAAGTAATATGCCACAGATTTTCCCAGATATATTACCTTACATTTACAAATATTTACCCAGATTCACTGATTTATCTCGTTTCCATTTTGATAATAACGCTTTGACACATAAACAAATGGCTGTGGTGTGCAATATCCTTATAAAATGTAAGACTTTAAAGCATATTTCTATGATGCAACCGGCCATGAAAATTGATGAATCACTGTCTGTACCTGATCTTGAAGCTACCATTGATGGTCAACCACAGAGACCTTTTGCCAAGAACAATCTTTTCTTAAGTTTCTATTCTTTAGTGAGAGATTCACCAAATCTTGTGGAATTAGATATTAATTACGATGATATGCCTGAAGAAATCCAATCACGTATCGCCTTGTGTCTAATGAGAAATATGAACAGAGCTATGGACTCAACTTTCCAATTGGATGAAATGACTACACAAGATGATTTATTATTTGATGGTACTTTGATTGCAGATTCTGCTAAGGCTGTATTGAATAAATTAAATAACTTGGTTTTACAAAATAATAATAAGGTTATTCAAGATAAAGAGGATTCCACAAAGAAATATCTACTGAAAAAATATTTTGAAAATTTACAAAACGTTCATACTAATGTCTTACATCAGATTGATTCGATGTTTGAGAAGAGGAATGCTGGTGAATTGACATTAAAAGAAAAAGAAAATTTGTTAAGATTCTTATTGTTAGAGAAGAATTTAGCACATATTTTTGAGTTATTCAATAACAGTCCTGAATTGACTAAGATAAGTCAACAATTGAAATTGAAAATGCCAACTGTGCAAAATAAACATTTTGAATGTACACAACATGTCACTGAAGCTGCTGAAACTGCAGTGGTTGAACCAGAGGCTGCCAGACCTCATTTAATGGCCACCGATTCCGGTAGAACAATTGATTGTCTTACTGGTAAACCTCTTATGTTTCGTCGTTCCTCCACAGTGTCTACTCATAACAAAGAACAAGAACAAGAAGAAGGTGAACTACATAAATGGGGGTTTTATGTCCAACAACAAAGAGCTATCTATCCTGAGACTAATGCTGAATCGATAAGTTCATCTTCCATAATCTCAACACAAACTCCATCTGTCCCCACTACTGAATCATCTACTGTAGCAACACCACCAGCAAGCCCTAACCCATTAATAAAGAAGATCCCATCGGGTAAAGAATTGAGATCAGCCATTATTAAGGCAAAGGGTATCGATTCTATCGAAGATCTGATCCAGAACGTGACAGACGAACAAGTCGGTTTAGAAACAATTTACGGTGATTCTGTTAAGGTAGATAAAGTGACAGAGACTTACGATAAGTTATTGAATAATATATCAGTTGGGAGAACTACTAAATAAAGCAATACATAAAACATTTATATATACATATCTTACATATAATTTTTCATAAAGTTTTTTTTTATTAATAATAAATAATAACAATAACAAATTAACGCGCATCTTTAATAGATGTATCAATATACCAGTATCATTGAGAAACTAACCAAACTTTAAATGACTCCTCTACCCTCATGGTGTCCACCATATTCCAATCTGAAATATGATCCTGATACAGCGCAAGAATTGTATTGTATATGTAAGAAACCAGACGATGGTGAATTGATGGTCGGTTGCGATGGTTGTGATGGTTGGTTCCATTTTAAATGTATGAAAATCCCATTGAAATATAAGAAACTTGTGTCGAGTTTCTTTTGTCCTTATTGTCAAGCAGGTATTAGTGGGAAACCTGCACATGAGTATGATAACGGTGAGTTACCAGTAAGTTTATGGAAACATAAATGTCGCCTAGAGAAATGTTACGAACCTTGTGCTGCTAATAGCAAATATTGTAGTGAAGAGCATGGAATACAGTATATGGAAAGTTTGGTGAAGAGGGTGAAACTCCCCGGTAACCAGGATACCGACAAAATTATCAAATCTATGATCTCCTATTCGCAAGATGATGTCAATACATTTACTCACATGGGTCCATCCAGTTTTATAGATGATGACATACCAAAGAATGCTGTTGACCAGGAGTTAGTAGATACACTTATAAATAAAGATTCCAATTTAATGGAATTACAAAAAAGTTTACAAGAGTGTAAGATGAAGACGTTTCCTGAATTGAAGAAGAGTTTAGAATCATTACAAAACTATCTCAGTTGGTTGGAAGAAGTCAATTCCAAACTAGATGCTTTATCTGATACAGGTGTAGTGGAAGACGAACCCAAGACAAATGGTAAGAGTAATAAACGTAAGAAGAAAGCTAATAAAAACAGGCATAAAGTTAAAAAAACGATATGTGGGTATGTATCAGATTTTAACGCAAACACATTAAGTGTGGTGGAATTTATCAAACAGTACCAAGAAATCACCGATTCAGATCAACACACTTTGCATGGCATATGTTTAAAATTGAAATGTAATAGACACGCAGATTGGGCCTCAATGTACATGGAGCAGCTCAAACAACAAATGAGATCATTGGAAAGTCATAAAGAGAGATTACATTTGTTAATAAAAACCCGTAAGAGGCAATTGCATCTCCAGTATTACGAGAAAATGGTTAGCATGGAAGCCATATAGTACTAGTTAAAATATACGTATTTATTGTTTAAAACGTAGTATTTATATGTGAATATCGGCATTTATCAAACAAATGAATATTGGTTAAATGTTAGTTGTAAAGTCTCGTCTGGTATCGACGGTTAAGCTTGCAATCACATACCCTGTTAAACTTGAAAGGTTTGAATCGTTCTTTACGAATTTATAAACTTCTAAACATATAGATACATAGATGACATTAACTAGTTTCTTCTCTTAAGACAACTCCAAGGTAGGTAGGTAATCCTTAGCATTTACATGAGTGAGCTATATACATTTTATTATTAAAGGGTCAATCAATAGTTTTTCACAAGTCTCTGTCGCTTTAATCACTTTCAGATCAAGTTCATTATAACAAAAATTACATCTGATATATCAGGTATTTTATCTTCTTAAATATTTAAGTATTAAGGTGCAATCATGTATAAATCATATCAATTAATATTTGCATTCAATGTTTTTCATATTCTTCCTAATTGGGATCGAATTATGCCTAAATAGAAGGAAAGAAATAAAAAAAAAAACATATTTCAGTTTATTTAGGACTTTTCATCACAACTTATATAACAGTAATATATACCAATAGTGTTTGTCTGTGTGTGTACAAGTGGATTATGACCAGTGTAAAGATGACAAGTACAGTGAAGCCAACGGAACAAGCGGATTTGATTGCTGCCAATAAGTTAAAGAACGAAGAATTTAAAATATGGAAAAAGGCAGTGCCTTCATTGTATCAACACATTTCAACTTTTAAACCAATGTTTCACTCAAGGGTAAACAATATTTCTCAATTGCAAAAGAGTGTGACTTTTACTGATAAAATCATTCCAGATAGTGGGTTAAATGGTACTTTGACCACTTCAGTACTATACTCCCAAGGAAGTGATGTATATGAATTTGATTGTAAATTACCCATTGGTGCTCATTATCAAGGTAAGGACGACTCTTCATTAGTTGACCCTAAGTACGATGACGATACGCTTGCCAAATCGGTGGAAGACACCAAATTTGATCCTAAATGGGTTTGGCAAGGTGAGACTATTGAAAAGATGATTCATTTGAGAAATGATCAGGCTAAGTTTGTGGCAATGGCTAAAAATGGTTCTTTGGGTTGGTTTAAAGATGATGTTAAGATCCCATTTGACGTGATGACTGAGATAGTGGGACCAAGTACTGGATTTGGGTCAATGGGGGCTTCACCAAAGCAAAGAAAATTTATAGTGGATTTTGACGTTTCTGAAGATTCACAAACCATTATCAAATCTCAAAGTAATTTGGGAGACGGATCACAAGGTAGTATTTTGAAGCTTGTGGATAATGGTGAAAAACCAGGTCAACTCATAAATAGTATAAATGTTGATGGAAGTGTGGTACATTGTGTCAAATTCGTCAATGAAAATATGTTTGTATCATGTTCTGAAGATAATGTGGTGAAATGTTGGGATAAAAGAAGTAATAACTCTGTATGGTCTTTGAAGACAACAGGTGTGGACGGATCCTTACATTCATTTGATTCATCTCCCCTGGTAGACACTTTGTTTGCAACTGGTTCTAACACTGGTATAATCAAGTTATGGGACATTCGTACTGTGAAAGCCATGGAAACTTCCAAAGACGCTGAATTGGTCTCTTTGAAGCAACTACAAGATGATCCAGTGGGAGGTATTAAATTTTTTTACACTTCTCCCTATGAATTTATTTCAGTAGGAGAAACAGGTAATGTGTATCATTGGGATATGCAATCTTTGTTTTCTAAATCCGCCGACAGTATTGATGAAGATGAAGATCTACAAAATGAATGTTTGGCCTTCTATCATACTGGTGGTTACAGAAGAGCTCTTGGTGATATGAACAAGAGAAACACTGTATCTTTACATAGTGTAATTAATGACCTAGTATCTACTGTGGATCAAGACGGTTTGTTGACTGTGTATAAACCATTCAAGGGAAGATTCGAGGATGAGGAAAGTGAAGAATTGAAAAAGGATAATTGATGATAAAAAGTCATTTTGTGTACTTTGTATAAATAGGATATTTAATGAAAAAAAGAACTTTAATTTGTTATTTTTTAAATGTTGATTTAACTTTTTGTTTGGAGATGGGAATTATCAAACTAAATATCATATTAAAATTTACAAAAACAATTAAAATAATAAAAAAATCAAACTTCAATTAATGTATACCATTGGGCTGTCCTCACTAAGTCAGTACTTTGAAAATTAGCTTACAAATATATCTAAAACAAATAACATACAATTTAATCAAATTGTACTTTATTGAGATTAACAAGAAAACTACAATATATAAGATAGCAAGACTAAATCATATAAACACGTTATTTTTACAAGGTCAATGACTTTACTTTCACTGTTGAATCTGAACACTCTTCTTCTGCTTCAGGGTTTTTCTTCTTCGTTATCTTCCCTAAGTTTTATTTCCTTCCTTTATTTTCTTTTTTTGATTTGTTTATTTGATAGAAGTGTACTTATTGTTCTTGATATCGATACACAGCCATGCTGGTTTTGTTTGAGATAAATTCTTTTATATTCATTCTATCCATGACCACTTGTTATTTATCAAATTCATATCCAACAGTTTGTTGAGATCTGAGACAAATGCAACTAGTTTCAAGATAATATTTTATTTGAATTGATTTAAGTTTTACGTTGGTTCTTAAATGTTAGAAATCCTTTTAGAAACAATATCAATATACCAGCTTATTCCAAAGCGTTGCAATTGATGTACATAATTTTATTATTCAAACCCAATTATGTTTTGGAGGTAGAAATAACTGATATCACTTCTCTCAATGAACACTTGATTACCAAAACAACCACACCTCTTCATTTATAGAAGAAACGATAAGGAAAAAACATTCAGGAATGGTGAGAAAATCAATCCTTTAGGATGTATACAATTCACACACTTTATTTGTAACAGAAAAATTTGAATAATTTCTCTCTAGATATTTAGGTTTCCATATGTTCATAAATGACCAACAATAATTCTAATCACTAACACAATATTCTTATACTTCTTTTACAAATAAACATTTGAACTAATGGTCTCAATAGAAACTAATTTGGACATTTTCCTAGTACTTTCCATAAAAAAATATTGAGTGAAGTTTTCTCATTTACAGCCAAAATGTGTACGGCTAATCTATTCCTCTCCCAGGATTCAAATTATTCAGTTTATATCGCAGAATGTACTCTTGAAGAATTTCGCAATGCTAAAATAAAACCTGCTCTGAAAGTTTCTTATTTTTATATGCCCAAAAAAAGTTTTTCTCGATGCAAACAATAAAACATTCTTTTGAACAGTTTTTAGGTTTACAATACCACATTCCAGTTTTAATAAAAGCATTTTATTATTTTCAAGAGCAAATTTAAATATATAGTACGTAACATGATGAATATCTTCCTATGGCGTTATACTGTAGTTTTCAACCTGACCTAAAAAATAGTAGATTTTTGCAACCAAAAATTTCCGAAGAATTCTAAACATTGCGAATCAACTAAAAGAAAAGAAAAGAAAAGAAAATCTGGTAAAATAAAAAAGAAATGCAGATATGAAAAGTGATTTGCCTTAAAAAAATTATTCAATTAACAGATATTTTGTTGTAAAAGCTCAGATGTTTCTTCTTTTGGGGAAAACAGGATTTGCCTTCGAACTTAAAGTTGCACCTTTTACTGTTTTTGCCCATAATTTTTTAGTGACTCCAAAAGAAACAACCATTTAAATTTGTTTCCTGAGCGTATGACTGGTGCTAATCAGTTATCACATAACAGTATATATTATCATTTAGTATTATTGTATCTGTCTTGCACCAATTCCTCTCTGATTATGCAAATTCATTTTAGTAAAACCCACCCCCCCTAGATTTCAAATTGAACAGTTAAATCCTTCTGGTTCCCTGTACATACCATAATTCACCTCTCCAAAGAAATAGTGTCAGTATGCAAATATTTAAAATACAATGGCATGCTATTTTAGGGACCAGTTTCATTGTTCCACAGAAAAACGCGTGGAGGACTAAGACATCCCGCAAGAAAATGAAAAAAAATTTAAAAAAATAAAGTTTTTTTCACCCTCACAAATATTTAATGATTCTTGTACTATTAATCTTAATTTTATAATCGAAATTCCTTTCCTCTTTGGGAAAAGTTTTGTTGTTCTTTAGGAGAGTCTGTTCAAGGCACAACAACTTTGCATGTAACCTTTAGCGAGATCAATAACATCTTTTTGAGCTTACATTGTTTGCATGTTTTTTGCATATCGAATGAGAGACTGTTGACGTCACCCAAATGATACAATATGCAACTACGTTATAGCTGTTCAACAATAACTTTCTGGCTTTATTTGTCTACTGCAATTGAACAAAAATGGCAACCAATTCGAGGGATTGATTTCAGTGCATAAAACTGTGCTATACCCAGTTATCATACGAACCCATGTGATATTGGCCTCTTGCATATCCTAGATTAACTGCGAAAACGTATATACGATCATGTTGTGATTTCCTCTAAGATCAGGGGAGTTGATTTGTGTTATTTAGATCATCAAATTCAAGTGACAAGGTTAGATACTGTTACGCCCATCAAGCTGATTGTTACTACAAGAAACAGCTGAAGAGGCCTTATAACAATTTTCAATTCATGAGGGGTATTGAGAAACTTCCCCGTGAAATAACAGCGAAAAAAGCAACGAAAATGTTGGTTTCTAAAATTGGCTCAAAAAACACTGATTTTACCTCAACAAAAATGTTCATGTATCTAATTCCCGTAGCAATATCCGTTTTTACATGTGGAAAACGGTGTCATATAACCACCAATAGGCAAAATATATGTAGGGTTCTACTACAATTCAGTGCACATAGAACCAAGTACAATTATATTATTGTATCTGAGAGATTTCAGAATGTTTGCATATTGTGCCATGTTTCCTCCGGGAACTCAGTGCCCAGAAAAGGCTGTAGCAAAAATACAAACTGCAGGGAGGAAATAACAATGAAGAAAAAGAAGTTTATTTTATATTCTCAATTGAGAAATCGGAAACCTCCACTACACACAGTTAAAGGTACTAGAATACAGGAGAGCCCCACTTGGTTGCAACATTTGGCTTTATATGATTTCCAATTACATTAATTACTTTGTTTGTACGGTATATTCTTAAGAAAATCTTACGAGATCCTTACCAAATGCTTATGTTTCATGTGTAATATGTTATTGTGGAGATTTGCCCCATTGAATTCAATGTTGAAGATAAGGTTATGAATTGCTAACTGAGACTGAACAATTACTATCCTGCATATCGTCTTCTATTTAGAAAACGAAGCTCACTACTTTCCTTATATATAGAGGTCTATTTACTAAGTGAAATGTCTGTTACTTTAGGTACCTTTCACTTAATGCATTATTGTATCAATCGAAACTTAAGAGAAATTCAATGAAGATATTATTCATATTTACGGCTATATTGGCTTCTTTGGTTTTTGCTGATACACCTGTCGGCGAAACATGGAATGCCAATACACAAGCTAAATTATTTACATGTGATGTGCCTCACGGGACAAACGCTGAACCAGGGTTTAGTGTAAATTTTTACGAGTACCCTTACCCAGGAGGGGTGGACTGGACAGCCGATCAGGCTAGAAAATGGGTTCTAGGTGAATACCGAACTAGTCCATTTATTACTAGTGTGTCTGGTATTACTCAAATAAATTATTCTTGGGATAAAGATGGTTCCCCAAGAACTGACAAAATCTACGGTGTACCGTTAACAGTTAGTAATTTTACTGCTGAATACACTGGTTATTTTATCGCCGACCAATCTGGTGAATATACATTCCATTTAACGGAGACGGATGATGCAGCTGTGTTAATTTTTGCTAATCCTTCTGCATTTACTTGTTGTCAAACAGGTACACAAGTTCATGGTAAGGAAGATGATATTGCTGTCGATGCTATTTTCCAATGGGAAACTCATGTGCCTACCCAAATGAAAGTTATATTACAGAAAAATGTTGTCTATCCAATGAAAATTGTTTATTACAATAGAGATGGTATGTCTAGATTACATTTGACATATGATGATCCATCTGGTGTAAACCATGACACATTTTCAAATGTTGTTGTTTCATATGAGGATAAGGAGGATGCATGTCCAGGTGAAATTATAACACCTGGTATATTTACAGTACCTTCAGCATTCACTACTACTGATCATACTACAGGGAAAACAGAAATTATTTCTTACTTTACTTCTACAACTCAAGATGGGTTTACAGGTACAGGTACTAGTACTTACACTTTCAGTGCCCCTTCAAATAGTATAACTACTGTCACGACAGGCAAGACCCCAATTACTGAGGTTATATCCTACTACCTAACTTCCTCAGATAACAGCATAATCACTGGAAGTACCGTGAGTACCTTCACCCTTCCACCTGTGCATACCACTACCATTACTGAGGACAGTACTACAAAAACTGAGATTGTGTCACACTATCCAATTACTTCAGATGGAAATCTGATCACTGGTACCACTAGTACCACATTCATTATTCCACCTGTGTTCACCACCACCATTACTGATGCCGAAACTACTAAGACGGAGATTGTTTCTTACTTTCCCCAAACCTCTGATGGTAACTACATTACCGGTACCATTAGTACTACTTTCATTATCCCACCTGTGTTCACTACCACCATTACCGATGCCGAAACTACTAAGACGGAGATTGTTTCTTACTTTCCCCAAACCTCTGATGGTAACTATGTAACTGGAACCACCAGTACTACTTTCATTATCCCACCTGTGTATACTACCACAATCACACATGATGACACTACTAAGACGGAGATTGTTTCTTACTTTCCTCAAACCTCTGATGGTAGCTATGTAACTGGTACCACTAGTACTACTTTTATTATTCCACCCGCGTACACTGCCACCATCAGCGAAGCTAATACTACTAAGACGGAGATTGTCTCATACTTCCCGCAAACCTCCAATGGTAACTACATTACTGGTACCACTAGTGCCACATTCATCATTCCACCCGCACACACTACCACCATCAGCGAAACTAATACTACGAAGACCGAAATTGTGTCTTACTTTCCCCAAACATCTAATGGTAACTATATAACCGGTGCCACTAGTACCACGTTCATTATCCCACCCGTGTTCACTACCACCATTACCGATGCCGAAACTACCAAGACGGAGATTGTGTCGTACTTCGCTGAAACCTCCAATGGTAGCTACATTACTGGTACAACTAGTACTACTTTCATTATTCCACCCGTATACACTACAACCGTCACTGACACTAACACTACTAAGACCGAGATTATATCGTACTTTGCTCAAACTTCTGATGGTAACTATGTAACTGGAACCACCAGTACTACTTTCATTATCCCACCTGTGTATACTACCACAATCACACATGATGACACTACTAAGACGGAGATTGTGTCGTACTTCGCTGAAACCTCCAATGGTAGCTACATTACTGGTACAACTAGTACTACTTTCATTATTCCACCCGTATACACTACAACCGTCACTGACACTAACACTACTAAGACCGAGATTGTGTCATACTTCCCTCAAACCTCTGATGGTAAATACATTACTGGTACCACTAGCACCACATATTTGATTCCTGCTGAATACACCACAACTGTTACTGACGCAAACACCACCAAAACAGAATTGGTTTCTTTCTACCCAAGTACTGTTAATGGAAGTTTACTCACTGGTACTGTCAGCAGTACTTATCTGAATCCATCACCATACACTACTACTATTACGGATGAAAGTACTGCTCAAACAGAAGTTATTCGTTTCCATTTAAAGACCCTTGCTGGTCACCTAATGACAGTTACTGAAAGTAGTACTTTTGTTATTCCACCAGAATATACTACTATCATCACCGAATCCAACACTACGAAGACCGAGATCGTGTCTTACTTCCCAATTACTTCCAACGGTAGTTATATTACTGGTACCGCTAGCAGAACATATTTGATTCCACCTCCATTTACCACTGTAGTCACTACAGGCAGTACTCCAATTACCGAGATTGTGTCATACCACCCAAGTACATCCAATGGTAACTTGATCACTGTCAGTAGTAACAGTACATACATTATTCCATCTCCATTTACCACTGTGGTCACCACAGGCATTACCCCAATCACTGAGATTGTATCGTACCACCCAAGTACGTCCAATGGTAACCTGGTCACTGCTAGTACTAATAGCACATACATTATTCCACCCCCATTCACCACTGTTGTTACAACCGGCAGCATTCCAATTACAGAGATTGTATCGTATGATCCAAGCACGTCGAATGGTGATTTGGTCACAGCCAGTACAAATAGTACATATATTATCCCTCCCCCTTTCACCACTATAATTACCACAGGCAGTACTCCAATTACCGAGATTGTATCATATGATCCAAGTACTTCCAATGGTAATTTAATTACAGCTAGCACTAACAGTACTTATCTGATTCCACCCCCATTCACCACTGTTGTCACTACCGGCAGTACACCAATCACTGAGATTGTTTCGTACCACCCAAGTACGTCCAATGGTAACCTGATCACGGTCAGTAGTAACAGTACTTATCTAATCCCACCCCCATTCACCACTGTTGTCACTACCGGCAGTTCACCAATCACTGAGATTGTTTCGTACCACCCAAGTACGTCCAATGGTAACCTGATCACGGTCAGTAGTAACAGTACTTATCTAATCCCACCCCCATTCACCACTGTTGTCACTACCGGCAGTTCACCAATCACTGAGATTGTTTCGTACCACCCAAGTACGTCCAATGGTAACCTGATCACGGTCAGTAGTAACAGTACTTATCTAATCCCACCCCCATTCACCACTGTGGTCACTACAGGCAGTACTCCAATTACTGAGATTGTATCATACCACCCAAGCACGTCCAATGGTGATTTGATCACTGGCATCAACACCAGAACTTATTTCATCCCTCCTCCATTTACCACTGTTGTTACAATCGGTGGCACTCCAGTAACGGAGATTATATCATATGATTCAAGTACCTCCAATGGTGACTTGATCACTGTCAACACCACCGGTACTTATCTGATCCCACATCCATTTACCACTGTCGTTACTACAGACGGTACTCCAGTAACAGAGATTGTATCGTACTATCCAAGTACATCCAACGGTAATTTAATTACTAGAGAAAGTACCTCTACTATTCTAGCACCAAAGACTCGTGTTTTCTATAGTAACAAAACTATTACTGAGACTCACTCCAACAGTATTAGTATTCACACGACTGTTATTAAATCCACTGTTGAGATCACTGAGACTCCACCAGTTCCTCCCCAAGTTGTCGTAACAGTACCTCCAAATAATATCCAGCCTCCTAGTACTGTTGTTACATCAATAATTTCAACCACCAACAACAATAGTCCTACTCCTCCAGTGAACAATCCATCAGTGCCCCATGATCCACCTGTCACGACCCCTACTACTCTGACTGTAGATGAAAATGTCTTGACTACTTCTATTGCATATGACCCACCATCAAGTGATCCATCTTCTAATGACCCACCATCAAGTGATCCATCTTTCAATGACCCACCATCAAGTGATCCATCTTCTAATGACCCACCATCAAGTGATCCATCTTTCAATGACCCACCATCAAGTGATCCATCTTCTAATGACCCACCATCAAGTGATCCATCTTTCAATGACCCACCATCAAGTGATCCATCTTCTAATGACCCACCATCAAGTGATCCATCTTTCAATGACCCACCATCAAGTGATCCATCTTCTAATGACCCACCATCAAGTGATCCATCTTTCAATGACCCACCATCAAGTGATCCATCTTTCAATGACCCACCATCCAATGATCCACCATCCAATGACGCACCATCTAATGATCCACCTTCCAATGACCCACCTGCAATTGATCCACCTTCCAATGACCCACCTGCAAGTGACCCTCCTTCCAATGACCCACCTGCAAGTGACCCTCCTTCCTATGACCCACCTTCCTATGACCCTCCTTCCAATGATCCACCTACGGATGACCCACCTGCAACTGGCTCTACTACACCATATGCTAACACTCCATTAATCACAAATGTCAATGCTGGTTTTGCCTCCGTCACTACTTCAATTTCCGGAAAAGACAGTAGTGGCCAGTCGTCTTCTACACATCATGTCGTCACTTCATTAATGGATGTAGACTATAAAGATGGGGCCTCTTCTATTTCTGCATATTATTTAACCAGCGTTATTGGTGTCTTATTCACTATTCTTATTTAATGAACACAATACTTTTTATTCTTTTCCTGAATCTTTATGAGTTCTATTCAACTATTTTATACATTATATTATTTTTATATTAGTTATTATAATCTTCATGTAACTTAAATTGTCAATATTTATATAAATTGCTTTGACGCCCAGACACATGCATTATATACATTTTTGATGATTCGGCCGATGATTAAATCTCGTTCAGCTGAAATTGTTTCTTATTATTACTGACATGTTTTGTAATCTGGTATATATTGGATATTGTGGTAAACACCAATCTTTGGAATTGGTATGATTTTGTCAACGAATGGATATATAATCCCTAAATGAATTCTTAAGATTTTTATTGCTTCGAAGGTCAACTTTTGAAATGTTCTTCAGTTGAAATGTATCAATATTCTTAGGACAAAACCCAATCATAATTGTTTTTAAAAATAGAAAGAAAATGGGTACAATATACCCTCTACGAAAAATTAATTATGAAGATTATAGTTCTGTAATATTCTTGGAAAAGGTTTTTTTAACGATAGTTAGGTTAGAAAACAAATGGATATCGAGTAATTAAAAAACGTTCAATGACCAGTATATTACATATTTGAACATGTTTTATTCTAATTAATTAGCTTTGAACCTCAAAAAAACTATATTTTCATACAACCGACTTTTATCAAACAGTTTAAATTCAAAATAAAAGTATTGTTACCAGAAACGGAAAATACTTCAAAAAGAAACAAATATGTTTTTCCAAAATAATGTCCCAAGTAGGATGTGTTATTGACCAGATGATCGATTCTAAGCCTAATTTAATTGTTTATCTTTTCCTATCTAAAAACGCAAGGTTTAACAGTATATATGTTTAGAAAAAGTACAATAAAACATTTCCATGTAATAAAACCAAAATATTACACTGTCAGTTTAAGGTGTGATTATATTCGTTACTTATCTTGTTGTTGAATTTACGGATCAAGTCCTTAAAAGATTATAATAATCATATCATGAAGATGTTGTTATAAATTTCAACCAAAGGTGATGAGAATCCGTCAGAAGTGACATATTCCGTTTAACTTTAAAGGACCATCTCAATAATTCCATTAGAGCCATTTACTAATGATGATTATAACTGTCCTACCTCTATTACAGTACAACCAATCATAAACAGAAGAACAACAACCAGCAAACAATCAACAAATATGTTTTATCCAGAAAATTTTCCAGGCAATTCTATCACTGATCCTAAATGCTGGAAGCATCCAAAGAAGATATCTTTCGAGCCCAGACCGTTTAATGATCACAATTTCGGAATCAAAGTTGAATATTATGGTCTAGGAAAGTTTGAAGTTTATCGTACTGCTTTTTATTTGGGTTCTGTCCCAAAAAATGAAATTTCAGGTTATAAAATTATATGGCAATGTTTAACTCTAAGTTTGTTTCTGGTTTGAAAGTCGATGATCGTGTTGGTGTTGGTGTTGGTGCTCAATCTTTTTAATTTTTAGAATGTAAGCATTATAAAGCCAATGCTGAACCATATTGTGCTAAATCTGTATACGAAAGTTTTGGTTGAATGGCACAGTCCAAAGGGCAGGTTTACCGCCCACATTCAGAGTTCATGAACATTTAGTAAATCACATTCCAGATGAAATTTTATTTCATTTAGCAGCTCCATCGATGTGTGGTGGTATAACTATATTTTCATGAATGTTAAGCAATGATAGTGAATCAGGTAAGAAAGTTTACATTATTGGGACGAGTGGTATTATCCACATGGGTACCATGGTTGCTAAAATCATGTAGGATGAAGTGTATGTCTTCTCACGTGAAAATAACACGAAAATGAATGTTTTAAAATTAGGTGCTGATCATTATATTGCCACCATAGAAGATGAATATCGAACATTGAAGTATGAGGATACATTATATTTGCTGCTAGTATGTTCCAGTTCTTTAACTGATCTCAATTTCGATAAGTTTATTAAAATAACGGGTGTGGACACTAAAGTTATTTTCATTGATGCTCAAGAGATTGACGAGATATATGAATTTAATGCTTTTATCTTGATGGGTATTACTATCGGTAACAGAGCTATTAGTTCCTCAGATGACATTTCATTAATTATTGACGTTAGTGGTTGAGAATAATTTGACACCTTGAACGGAAACAATTTCAATGAGTGAGAAAGATGTTCATGAAACTTTTGACAGACTGGATACATGTGATGTTTATTACAGATTTACATCAACTGATTTTACTAAAAGTTTAAACAGAGGCGTTAGGTATATTTGCACCTTTAATGAAATTTTATTTATTGACTAGGAATGCATTTATTGTAGTTGAGCTTTTTCCACTTATTATTCTCCATTAGCGATCTATATCTATTGGTGTCTTCGATCTGCACATACAGACTTATTAGTTTCTTTCTAAAAGACACTCCCTCTAAGCAATCGTGTCTAGTACCAATTACCATTAACTACAATTTTCAAATATGACACGTTAGCATAATAAAAAAAGACAAATGCGAGTTGGTCTGAGATAAGTTTCTGTATGAACTGATTATGATATTCAAGTTCTACGTTAACTCATACAAAGATAGGTGCTTCAAAATAATGATTTTAATGCGTTATTTAACTTGTTGGAATTGATGTATAGAATTAAATTATTCAACTCAACTATGCTTTGGAAGTGGAAATAATCGATATTCTCTCAATCAGCACTTGATTCTTAGGACAACTTTACCTTGTTCGTTTTTAAAAAAAAGCTAAGTAAAATATTTTGCAAGGATGAAGAACTCAATCATCCAGAATTAACACAATACATACGAATAATTTGCTACACAAACTTCAAATAATTTCAACCTATATTCTTAGATTTCCATATGTTAGTAAGTGATCAAAATAAAAATTAATTTTTAAACCAGTAACACAGTATTCTCATATTACTTTTACAAATAAGCAGTAGTACGAATTATTTCAAAGAAATTTAATTTGGTGATTTTCTCAACTTTCTCTTTGAGAGTTTGGACTAAACTTTTTTCATTTACAGTCTGAAAGTATACGGCCGATACATTTTTTAGTCAGAATTCCACTTTTCCAATTCATATCATAGAGTGTACCTGCTTAAGTTAAAATAAAACCTGCTTTTAAAGTTTGTTATTGTTATAACCTTAGAAAAGCATTTCTTGATGGTGAAACTCAAACAATAGAACATTCTACATTTTAGCGGGTTTTTAGTTTACAAATACCGCAATCCATTTCTAATACAACCATTTATTGCTAAGAACAAAATTGAACATGGTATGTGATATGTAATGGGCAGGACTATCTTTCTATGGCATTACACTGCAGTTTCCAACAAAATCCCAAAATAGTAGTAAATTTTTTCAAACAAAAATATTACAAGAGGTCTAGACACTAAAAATAAAACAAAAGAAAAGAAAAGAAACTAAAATTGAAGGAATTGTCTATATGAGAAGTGATTGACCGTAAAAAAATTATTTAATCAACTGTTATGTCACTGTGAAAATGCGGAAATGTTGAGAAAACAATCGGAAATTACATCTCTCGGAGGAAATGAAGATATTTCTCCGAACTTAAAGTTTCACGTTTCAGCTTTCTTGCCAAGCATTTTTTAGCCATCAAAAAAGAAACAACCATTTAGATTTGTTTCCTGGGTGTATGAATGCTGCTAATGAATATTCACATGGTAGTATATTTTATCATTTAATGTTATTGTACCTGTCTTGCTTTGTACCAATTTCCCTCAAAATTTACCTTTCCTAACTTGTACCAACTTCCCTCTAATTATACCCGTATTATTTTGTAACAATCTCTATAATTGTAGTTGTCTTACCTTATACCAACCTCTCTCTGATTTTTTAGATCTTTCATTTTACAACCCACTTCCCCACATTCCAGATTGAGGGGTTAAACTTCTCTGGTATTTCTGTACGTGTCATGATTTGCCTCTTCTAAGAAAGATTGCCAGTGCGAAAAAACTATTCTAGGCACTATCTGAAAGACAATGGAGAGTCATTTCAGAACTATACTTTTTTCTTTTGAAGAAAAATGCGTAGAGATCGGAGAACCCCCGCAAGAAAACTGGAGAAAGTTTAAAGAACGATTTTTTTCACCCTCAAAAGTATATCTGGGGAATAGTTAATAATCCGCGGGCGAGCATTAAATGTTTCTTGTCCTATTAACTCTAATGTTGTAACTGAGTTCCTTTTCTCTTTCGGTAAAAGTTTTTTTGTTCTAAGAAAATCTGTTGAATTCAAATGCAGAAAAAGCACAATAGTTCCCCACATAGCTAAATCAAAAATTTCTTTCTGATCTCACATTGTTCACAATTTCTGTGTGCAAATCAGATTAAAAATTGTTGACATCACCCAAATTATATTGTAGTTATTGTCCATTATTGTTGGACAATGACTTCAAGAGTCTTGGCTTTATTTACACACTGGAAGTTGCCAAGAGTGACAACCAGTTCGAGTGGCTGATTTCAAAGTCTACGACAGGTTAAACACTAACAGGGGGTACGGCGATCAATACAGTTGTTACTGCAATGTGAACGGATGAACGGTTTAACGAGTTCAATCCCAATTCCCAATGTATGAGGGGTATTAGTTAAATTTAGAAATTGTCTCTCAATTTCCCCATGAAAAACACAATAAAAATATCGGTTGTGCATGTACAAAAATGACCATGTTCTAATTTAAGTAGTAAAATCCAATTTGCATGTGAAAACCGATGCTGTAAAGTCACAAAATGGTAAAAATACCCGTAGAGTTCTACTGCAATTTAGTGCTAAAATAATTTATTATATTTGCACGTTTGTTTCTGAGAGATTTCAGAAAACCTCAACATTGTGATAAGTTCGCTCTGGGAATTGTGTGCTCAGAAAATGGTGTAGTGAAAAAACGGAAACGAAAACGAAGTTTAAAAATGAAAAATGTTTTATCTTCTCAATTGAAAAATCGGAAACCAATCTCCAGTAAACACAGTAAAACGCAGTAGAATGCAGGAGAGCCTCATTTGGTTGCCATATTTGATTGAAAATGATTTTCAATTAATTTTCAACAATTTATTTCCTTTGTTTGTACGGCAGAATCTTACGAAATCTTTGTTCTCCATTATGTAATTTGTTCTCCTAGATATTTGCCCCATTGGGTATTCGAAATTGAAGATAAGGTTATGAATTTCTATTTGAGAGAGAACAATACTGACCCACATGCTGCATTCTATTGAGAGAACATAATTTACTCATTTCCTTATATATAGAGACCCATTTACCCAGTGAAATGTATAATATTTTTGGCACATTTTACTTGATGCATTATTGTATTAATCGAAACTAAAGAGAAATTCAATGAAGATATTATTCATATTTACGGCTATATTGGCTTCTTTGGTTTTTGCTGATGCACCTGTCGGCGAAACATCGAATTCCAATACACAAGCTAAATTATTTACATGTGATGTGCCACACGGAACAAGCTCTGAACAAGGGTTTAATGTAAACTTTTATGAGTTCCCTTACCCAGGTGGGATGTGGTGGTCACCTGACAAGGCCAGAGAATGGGTTCTAGGTGGGTACCGGAAGAGTAAATTGATTGATAGTGTGTCCGGTATTACTCAATTAGATTACTCTTGGAATCACATGGGTTCTCCAAAGACTGATAAAATATACGGTGTACCTCTAACAGTCACTAATTTTACGGCTGAATACACTGGTTATTTTATTGCTAAAGAAACAGGTGAATATACATTCCATTTAACGGAGACCGATGATGCGGCTGTGCTAATTTTTGCTAATCCTTCTGCATTTACTTGTTGTCAAACAGGTACACAAATTCAAGGTAAAGCAGATGATATTGCTGTCGATGCTATCTTCCAATGGGAAACTCATGTGCCTACCCAAATGAAAGTTATATTACAAAAAAATGTTGTCTATCCAATCAAGATTGTCTATTACAATAGAGATGGTATTGCTAGATTACATTTGACATATGATGATCCATCTGGTGTAAATCATAATGACTTTTCAAACGTTGTTGCTTCATATAAGGATGGGGAAAGTGCATGTCCAGGTGAAGTTTTAACACCTGGTGTTTTTAAAGTCCCCCCTGAAATTACTACAACTGATCATACTACAGGGAAAACAGAAATTATTTCTTACTTTACTTCTACAACCCCAAATGGGTTTACTGGTACAGGTACTAGTACTTACACTTTCAGTGTCCCTCCAAAGACTATATCCACTGTCACGACTGGTAAGACACCTATTACTGAGGTTATATCCTACTACCTAACTACTTCAAATAGCGTCATAATCACTGGTAATACTACAAGTATATACTCGTTGCCACCTCCATTCACCACTGTTGTTACAACCGGTAGCACCCCAATCACCGAGATCGTATCATACAGTCCAAGTACCTCCCATGGCAACCTGATCACAGTC